>JAUTXX010385992.1:3807-28851 GCA_032273605.1 Panulirus laevicauda
AGTTATGCCCTCTGAACCTCCTCCTGTCTGAGAGTGTGCTGTCATTAATGCATCTTTCCCAAACTATAGCCTATGACTATTATGATATTTGAATTGGTTGATTTTCTTCAAAATGAGTGAGATCACTCATCTATTGTAAGATATCATTATATGATAAGAACTCTTGTAATTCTGAGTCAGCTCATTGGCTCAGTATGCTGTTTTCTTATTTCCTATTAACTCTTTTATGGTTGACGATCAATACTCAGGTCTAAATACATCATCCCACTTTGGCAACATTGCTAGAAACCCTCAATAATATGGAATTATTGACACATTGATTTGAATGAGCTGAGTAAGCTGTCTGATGATGGTGATCTGAAGAGTAGGAGAGTAAAAAGAGACAGAATTTTTAGTGAAACTGGGGATATTGAAGACGATGCAACTACTCGAGCGCAGAGTTTAACACTTCACATCAGCCAATGTGCGTGGCATCACTAAAGCATCTTGGTCACCTCATAGCAGCTATGAGCAGTTTTGTACTTTGTTGAATATTGTATTTACTCAGCTAGAACTTTTGAAAATGGTCCACACAAAGATGGTGGAAAGTCATAAATTTGTAATATAGACAGTCATTGGTGGTGGGAATATCTCACCATAGTAATCCTAGATAAAGTTTACAGTCATTTTTGGGAAAGACCATCTTATCAGTCCAGAGAGAAAAGCTCTCAATGTCAGGCTTTTCATTGATATATTTACATACTGGCTAGAACATTAAGGATAAGGGCATTTTTATCTTTCCTATGGTTTCTAGTGTAAATCAACTCTTTCCAGATTGTAAGTGGAAACAACTTGAAAATCCTTGGACTTGTTGAGGGTGACTCAGGAATGTACCAGTGCATGGCGTATAACTCTGCTGGAGATGCACAGGCAGCAGCACGGCTGCGTGTTCTGAAATCAGGTAAACATTCGTTTCATCATTTTCAGTTGGTAATGTGTAGCTTAAAAATGTTACTCTGTTTCAAACTTTTCTTTGTTTGTAACTGTTTTATATAGCATTGTAAAGGATTTATTCAGAGTTTGCATTTCCCATATCCTTTGCAATGGTAAAATGGTGGCATGCACAGTGTTGTGCTCTAGCCACAGCACATAATTTTGAGACTCTGGCCTCTTGAGCCTACAGTAGACAAGTATATTTACCGTATACACTGATCCAGTGTGACATTGGTTTGTAGTTTACTTAGCAAACTACATTCCTGAGTTGCTCGTACATATCAGGGGCAGAAGCCAACAGCTAGAGTTGCATATCTGAAGATTATCATTACATACTCTCCTCAACTTACCTCTTACCACTTTTAATGTGAAATAAAGTGCAGAGTATATTTATGTTTAAAAAACATAGGCTTGCTGTAAGGTAAAATTGTCTTTAGTTTCAAATATGTTTAGTGATGTTTGTTACAGCATATTCATTATTTGCAATATGCTTGTTCTTTGATTTGCTGCAACTTGTTATTTTGCTTTTAGAGATAAGTTTTATCTCATTATGCAGACTTTATGATTTTAAAACCATTAGCCAAACTTTCTTATCCAGACTTTCAATGATGCTGTATTTAGTGCACCAATGGTTAAGAATAATACTGTTTATTGTGAGACTTGTTGGATGATTCATTTATCATTTCATACTATTAATGTCTTATGTGAATGCTAGAAACTGGAATGTTTAATATTTCAAAACTTTGGTGTTATCTTTATTGGTAGATCTGTGTGCATGAGTTTTGTGGCATGTTTGGGAAAGGCAAAAAGCTCTAGGATATACTGTGACTATCTTTTGGAACTTGGGCAAAATTTTTATCTTGCTCTAAGAGTAAAAGATATATGGGCTAAAGGTATCTAGGCAGTGCTTTTAGATTTGTCCATTCTCAGAATTAAGCATATATGATGAACATATGCAGTGCTATAAAAAGTTTGATCAGCACCGATATATTCCCTAAAATGTGAATTACTCGTATAGAAAGAAAAGAATTTTGTCCATTGATACTGATAGGAAAACAGTGTTTTGATAATGAGCTGTATTGGGTCATCCTCAGGAAGGAGAATGCCACCATCTCAAACAGCTACCATCACGAGCAGCACCATCTTTGAAGGTTGGTTACAGTGGTTAGTGAGTAAATGAGTATTTAGAATATTTTGGTGATAATGATACAATCAGTAGCTCAGTTTATGTGATGGGTTGTGTTTAAGTTACATATAAGTAAATGGAAGTCTTCATTTTAAACTTTGTCCTTTACTGATGTTTGGAAGCAAAAGTATGATTAATTCTGGATCGAAGTGTGTTGTATTTACATGTAATGGATCAAGTAGCAGTTTTTCAGTATGGTAGTACTATTGTGGAAGTAATAACTCAACCTTAAACAAAGAATTGCATCCATTTCACCTCATTGTCCCCAGTTAGATGGTTTGTTTGATTATCCATACTACCTTTCTGTTGGGTAGGATATTTTCAATTTGAGAAAGGCATAGAACCTTTGTTGGCCTATTTCTGTGGTTAAAATTTTCAGCTATTCCTCATTGTTTTTCCCATATGAGAATCGCATGCTAGAAAGATGAAATTATGCAAGTGCAGAGCACTTTTCATTATAATGCTTTTGCTTGCATCTTAGAGCTCTAGCTTTACTAGAAAGAAATGATGAAAATCCATAAAAGTCAACAAACCTGGTGTGTAATCACACTTCCTTCTTTCTCAGTCATTTTTGTGGGTAGACATCAGATGTTTGATTGCATCTGACAGTGCTGTAGCTAGTGTTACCAAAGAAACATGCTTCACCACCTCGCCACATACCACAATCTCTCACCACTACCACCATCACCACCACCCCCTTCATCACCACTTTCTTCATTACCACCCAAGTCATAACCTCAGTGAGGTAGAGGTGGATTAGCTACATCCGGGGCAGAGCTGTATGATATCCACTGCTTCCCGCCTCCCACTTCCTTCACTCACTGTCTCACTGACACATTATCTATCTCACTGATATTGATACAATCGTCAATGTTCATCAGACGGCTGTCATTCATGATACAGTACTGTACATTGTTTATATGTTATTCATTAATTACTAAAGATATGTTATTCTAATAATGTGTGCATTTATACCTATAACCCTCATAGACAGTATATATCTCTAAGGTAAAATATAACATCGAGGAACATATCATATATGCAATGGTGTACTGATCCCGTAGAGAGCTGTTTCGCTTAGTGCTTCACTTTCCAGAAATGTTCCCTGAGTGGTGATCGGAGTATTAGTGTAATTACTTCATCACTGACAAGTGAATATCCAGAGGTACTTAGTAATTAAACAGAATTTGAAAAGATTCTTTGCAGGCCACCCTGCTTGAAGTCTATGAAGGATAACTAAGGGGGACTGAAAGAGACAAAAGAGCACCTTTGTACACTTACCTTTGTTGAGATTTCACCTGAGGCAGGGCTAGCATTTTTTTTTATAGTTCCTATGATTTCTGCTGCCACAAAGATTGTGTAGTTGTCTGCCTGTTGGATTTATCCAGAACTATTTTAAGCCAATCATTTAGACTTCTTTTGAAGTTTTCACTGGTTATTGCTTTCATACTTGAGATCTGAGTGGACAGAATAGTATAGAGTATCTCCATCTTCCTTGCTAGGCCCATGAAATATATTTCTTTAGTGCCTGTTTGAGATATGTAATTATTGCAAATTATAGTACCTTCTATCGATGTAACAAGTACCTCGTAGGAATTTGAGTACCAAAGCCCTTTAACTGCTTTGCAGGGTGGTGGCTGGGAGGTCCAGCTCATGAGAAAAGTCTTTACAAAAGATGATTGTTGCTTCTAGTTGTCATGTGTAATATACCTGTCAAATGTGATGCATGATAATAGATGAAATGGTACATAGAATCACTTGAAGGTATGGAATGAAATGACTTGTACAGCCACCGAGAGCTCTGATTAAGATTTAGATTGTCCTGTCTCTAACAAATGAATCTCCATGGCAGGATCTTTTAAGTGCTTTACAAGTACCTATGTATGAATCTTATAGTAGAAGTAAGTAGTACAGACTTTGAAAGCTTCTGATGAATACATTATTAGACCAAGCCTTCCTCACTATGCAGTAGAGATGCTTTCTTGGAAAAGTGCATGTACACTGAATCACAGCATAGCAAACTTGGTCATAAATGAGAAAAATGGGAATACATAATCAACATCTCCTTGATGTTCCTGTTCTTCACTCTAGCCATGAAAAAAGTGCACTCACCAAATAGGATAGTTTACATGGAAATAGTAGGTAGGAACATTAAGTAGAATTAGTAGGATGGAATACTAGAGGAACATTAAGTAATAGTAGTTAGTAGGAACATGAGGTAGGAGCCTCTGGAAATACTGCGCTAGAGTTGCCTGCTGCCAGTGATTTGTTGAGGGGATGCACAAAAGGCTAAGATGCAACACTGAAGTTCACCATACATGGAAACTCTTTTGCTTTAGCAACTCCCTTGAGGGAGTTCCTGAATGGGCATCAGGAATCTAGATAGATTGATAGATAAATAGAATTTACATATGGAGCCTGTGCATGGATTAATGGTGGTTTACCTCCTATACAGGAGAGAGTTTCATAGTTTTAAACTTTATACTTTTAAAAGCCTGCCTGTAGGATTGCTATAGCAACCATAAGTTGCCAAGAACCATTTTACTTTCATACTTATGAAAGATAATCCTCTTAGTCATAATTTGGTACATCTCATGCTCTGTCATTCATGTTCTACAATTCATTTACTGCTGATAATGTAAAAAGCGCATTAGAGGTGCTGAGATCAGTAGATCATATATAGAGTTTTGGAGAGAGTTTTCTAAACTTGATGAGAAGGTTCAGTGGTCTTGATGCAGGTCACAGTGTACCGGGAGATTTACTGCGTTGATGTCTCCACTCTGCTCTCGCTTTCACTTGGACTAGCCTTATAATATTTGATGTTAGTTTGTTTTTATATTGTTCTCCAATTGTTTAGGTGTGTGTTATATCCCAGTAGTGTGCATGTGTAATATAGGCAACCATGGGCTTTCAAACATGCTGGATTGTTTTGCAGTTGCTTAGGGGATGTTTTATATTCCCAGTAGTATACTTGCTTTCTTTGTCAGTTGATGAAAGTATATAATTTCACAGTAGAGATGGAATAAAGATGGCCATTTCCTCCAGAACGTGCTTGATTAGTTAGGCTTTTGTGTCAAAGGTGTGAAGGCTGTACTTACAAACAGCATCGTTATCCAGGAGTTAGTGTAGAAAGTGGGGCTGGAGACTAGTTGCAAGGATAGGGGAGAGCTGTGAAAATTAATTCCAAGATAGTACTGCACTATGGTTAGCAGTATGGGAGAGTTTAAGTGAAATGATGAATTAATATAACTCGTATACAATGGGGGAAAAGTGAATGTTTAACATGATAGATATTCTAGACTGCATAGATTACATGATTCATGGATAAAACTGCAGCCGTCTCAGTAAACATAATATAGACATTGTGTAACTAATTATTGGGAATATATATTTAGTTTTTGGTTACATGATGTAGGTTTAGTTGCGTGTTTCACACGTGTTATTAAGATTGCCCAGTTCACAGCTTTTCACAAGCATACTCATCTGACTTGCTTGTACACCAACATTAAGTGCAATGGAGATAAGGCAGAAGACTGATTTTTGTAGTGCCATTCATGATTAGATTTCATATTTTTGTTACATAAATGTTACCAAGAATAGTAACATATCTGAAGTTGAACCTCAACTTGACTGTTAATTGCATCTCCAGTAGTATTGCACCAGTGTAATGGATATGAAAATATTTTTGTAGCCCTCCTTATCTTAATGTGTTGATAATCCTCATCATTGACAACCAAAAATTTATAACTTTGTTTGTGGAGCTGGACACTTCTTTTGTCAAAGATCCCAAATTAACCCAATAAAAGTTAGAAATAGTGTAAAAGACATTCTGAAGTTGGCACATTTATGATTTTTTGAAATCCTTATGTTGTTTGGATATTTTCTTTGCAACATTAGTTTCACTCCACCTAAAATGAAAAGGTAAGTTTTTCACGTTGCTTGGAGTTGACTGGATGTTATGATAAATAGTTTTATTGTATTCTTATACTGATTTTGTTTAGATTTGTACCTCTGATTTTCTAAATATTGCAATTAACGCATTATGTGACATGTTTCCCTTATAACATCACAACGCCATACCTTAACATCACTTTATCAGAGTACAAAGATTTTTCCTGAATGAGTTTAGTGACTCTGTATTGACTTAGAGAAGGTATATGAATCAGGAAGGCATGATGTATGTGAAAAAGATAAAGTATTTGTGTGTTTTTCTTCAGGTATTGCAGAGGACAGATTTTTACCAGGGGACAGCAGTGGTGTTGAAGGTTCTGTGGATATCATTGAGGGAAGTCATTCATTGATGCCATCAGCTCCCAGACATCTCCAAGCCATCATTGCCAGTAACAGATTCATCACACTGGCTTGGCATGAACCAGAAGAGAATAATGATCATATTGTTGGATATTCAGTATTTTACAGGCAGGAGGGGTCTCCCAGGTAATACATACTATTAACTCAATATTTGTGATTTTTTTGTATATACTTAATTGTCTTTCCCACCTTAGCAAGGCAGCATTAGGAGCAAATAGACAGTGACCTCGTTTGCACACGATCTAGTCTTTAGCTGTCTCATACATGGTGATGAAACAGCATCTACCATCCATGGCCAAGCCCCACAGACTACTCCACATTTTATGTTATTGCCTTGCTTGACACATGGCTCCCTCATATACCACATCAGTCTAATTCATTCCATCCCATGCACACCTTTCTTCTTCCTGAATTTTTCAGGCCTCAGTACCCCAAAGCCCCTTTCGTTGTGACTTTCCACTCTTTCTTGTAAGTTATTTAGTCTTTTCTTATTTCCTCCACATAACCAAACCACTTCACTACACCTTTGTTGGCTCACATGCAGGCTGCAACATTCTCTGACATAGTCATTACATGACCTACCTATTGCATGCCAAATATCCTCTTAATATTTTTCATTTCCACTCCCCTGTCATCTGACATATTGGACAGTTCCTGAAAGATATAGATAGATACCTTCTTCACGTCTTCTTTGCCATTTATCATCTCCTCATTCACTCTCCTCACTGTCACCCCATTTGTTCTCGTGGTCTCTTTACACTATTCACCTCCTTCCAAAACATTTTCTTATTCTGTTAAGGCCATCAATACTTAATCACCCTATGGTACTCTTTTCTCTTTGTTTTCTTTCTTTGTCATTTCATATGCCGTCTCTAGGCCTCTTGCTATTTTCTTTTGTATCCCTTTCTGTCACTTCCACTTTTTCCTTGCAGACATGATTCATACACCTCCCTTTTCTCTTTCTCTTAGCAATATATCTTGCTCATTTATCCACATACTATGCTTTCTTGTACTTTCTTACTTAAGCACTGCTTCCTTAAATAACTTTTGCCCCTCTTTCTCTGTCCTGGTTTCATGTAATGTCGCCTTATGCTGTTTTCTACTCAATCTCTCTCGGGGTCTCTGCACTCAGTCTATTTTTCCAAGTTCACTGATCTCATACGTTGTTTCATGCATCATTTTCTCTGTTCTTAAACCCATCAAAAACTTTCACATTCATCTCCACCAAGAATAGTTCAAGTATTCCACTTGTTGACCGTCTTAGCGTGATCACATCCAAAATCTTTCCTTAGGACACCTGTCTGTCTTTACATAACCATTAAGACCCATTAACCTCCAGCCTCACTCATCCATGGATACTTATACATGCACCATTTATATACCATATATTTGTGGTAACCATTCCTCATATAGCACACATATCTATAAGATTTCCCATGTATTAATTTTTACCAAGGTCCAGGTATCCGCCAAGTTATACCCTCACTTGCTACATTACCCACCTTGTATTCAGATTGCTTAGTAACAAGACTTGATCTCTTTGGATCATGCCTGCCAAGGCACTCTCTCATATCCTCCAAAAATACACTCATTTCAGCTTCTTTGGCATTAGATATCATGTGGCCTGTATGGGAGCCTCATGCTATCAGTAGAAATTGATCGAGGTAACCCACAGTGTAGTCTGTGAAGCAAGGATGTGGATGATGGTAGGCTTAAGTTTCAGTACTTTGTACATGATAGCTGCAGACTGGATGTGTGCAGGTGAGGCCATTGTTTTTTGTTTCTGACGCTACTTCGTGAACCCAGGAGAGGCATTTGGGTATTAAGAAGTATGGATAATGAGATCTTACTATGATTACCATAAATTCTTTAAATAACATAGGAAGTTATCATCCTCAGTGGGCAGGAAGTACTTTCTCAGTGAGGAACTTTTTACTTCAAAAGTGTCCATCATTTCTCTGCATCTTTGTGGAGTATATCCTCAAAGGGATCCTGGGGTTATATGATAGTGATATTGATATTACACATACACCTCCATATATATATGATACTGAAAAAAATTTGCTAAATAGAACTGTCATCATGTTAAAGATGTGTCACAAGCAATTGATGTTTCACAAGGAATTGACTAACCAGAAATTAAAACTGTAACTGCATTTTCTTTTTCTGAAAATTCCTGTGCTCACCACAGGGAGCGAGTTCAGAATGTTAGTGCAAGCTCATCAAGTGAGGGCCTAGATGAGTACAAGACGCAAATTAGTCACCTAATTCCTGGAAGCAACTACTTGGTTCGGGTGGTGGCCCACACCTCTGATGGTGTTGTTGGAACCTCAAGCGAAGAGGTGCCTGTTTACACAAAACCTGACCTTGATTTACCTTCAGCGCCAGAGGATCTTAAGGTCATACCTACTTCACCAACAAGTTTAGAGGTCACTTGGTCACATCCACAAACTGTAAAGACTCCCATTACTGGATATACAATGTATTACATGCAGGTATGTATTCGAGTTTGCACAGATAATCTTTCCAGACCATAGCAAATAGTGTTTAAGGATTTTAATCCATTTTACTATATTTTGCTTAGGTACTCTCAGTTCCCCATTTGATTATTTTCATAATGATACAAAATTCACAAAAGAAAAGAATTAAGTTGCATAGAACTCTAAGCTGCATAAGGTATGATAAAGAGGATCAGTGTGAATCAGAATAGACTTATAGTATTGTTATATGATAAAGAGGATCAGTGTGAATCAGAGTAGAATTATAGTATTATCTGACTGTCTTGACCGTGATAGATTGATGCATATTTCCATTTTTCAATAACCTTCCCCCATATGTTCCATTCCATCCTCCCATTAAATTGTCATTAATGTCTTCCAGACATACTAATTTGACTTCATGGACTATTTATATTTGTAGGTAGGCTCAGCAGAAGAGCATGAAGTTGAGGTCACTGGTACATCATATGACCTTCAAGGCCTCAATGAGTTTACAGAGTACAGTGTGTGGCTTGTCGCTGTTAATGCCAATGGTGCCGGGGATGCAACTCACGAGGTCACTGCCAAGACGTTTTCTGATGTACCTTCAAGAGAACCTCAGAATGTGACTGTTGAAGCTGCTAGTTCAAGAGTGAGTTTGGATAATGATTTTAGTAAGAACTGGTTGTCTTTGAAATTAGTATTCATCTTGTTAGGGTAAAATTCACTAAAGTGGATTGCAAAGAAGGGGAAAAAAGGAGAAACATGCATATAAGTATGCAAGTAAACATCCCTTCTAGGTCCTTAGAGGCAAGGCCCCTAGATGAAAAGCATAAACAGTATAGAGCTGCATAGGTCTTTGTGTATTCTTTTTTCCAGTCGACTTAACTACCCCTTAAAATATTTATTGTGTACTAACTACCCCTTAAAATATTTATTGTGTACTGAAGTTTTTTTTTTTGGTCTGATTTTATACTGCTTTATGTGCCCCTGGTTTTCCTGCTTAATAGTCGAGATACAGAATGGAATTATGGAAATTACTTCAGTTCAGAGAAAAATTATTTTGGTAAATTTTTATATATATCCCTCAGTGGTATTAGTGTTTATCATAAACATTAATCACTATAGTTTAATTGGTATTTTGTTATTGCCAAGATAGATTACATGTTTTGAAATTGAATGGTAAGAAATAAGTAAGATTTATAAAGACATGCAAGTAGGGATATTGTTTTGACACTTGAGTATACCTTGTTACTGTTTCCCGCTTCCACGATGTTGCACTAGACAGAATTAAGAGGGGAAATTGGTTCAGTGCTGGTATAAATATGAGTAAGAAAGTAAAGAGGGGAGTGAGTGTGAGTTGAAGTATACAAGGCAGAGTCATTGGCATAAGAGTGAATAGGGTTGGATGTAGACTAAAGATTGGTTATGGAAGTGAAATTGATGGGCAGCGGGACAGAACCTTGATGGGGTGCCACAAATCGTAGGTTAAGAGGAAGACGTTGCTCCAGCAGCAGCTACTGCAATGATATGACCAGAAAGAAAAGTTCTTTATTTGCACAGATTGATAGACATTTCTTTGTTCTCTATATTCTTTTTCTTAACTTATCCCAGTTTAGTGTTAAAGAATGACATAGATTTTCATTATCACCATGTTCTTGGAGCATTAGATAGTAGTAGTTAGTAGGAACATTAGGTAGCCACATTAGATAGAAGTAGTCAGTGGGAACATTAGGTAGGAGCCTCAGAAAACACTGCTCTAGCATTGCCTTCTGTCATTAGCTTGTTAAAGGTGAGACAGTAAAGGCTAAGAAGTAGAACTGGAGGTCACCAGTTATGGAGAGACTATTTGCTGTGGTCACCCTTTTGAAGGAGTTTCTGAAGGGAGCGGGCATCAGAGAGATATATACCGTGTTATTTCTTTTAGTATGGCGAGGATATCATACTTGGCCTTCATCTCTCATTTGCTCTCGATAGTAATGAACTCTTGTGAGGCAGATAGACAATGCATTTGCAGTGGACCTTTTCTTCTCATCTTCTTTTGAGAGTTCATGGACCATATCAAGACTAATCTTGTTCAAGCTAACTTTTTAAGGGTGGTAGTTAGCATAGATAGGGATAGATGCATATGATTTTTTTTTCTTGTAGAGGAGAATTTTATCACAATTAGAAGTTATCGTCAAGGTTGGGCCTAGACTAGAAAATACTGATGGGAAAAAAAAGAAATGTGAAGTGTTTGTGGAAATTGAGAAATGAAAAAGAAAGTTAAAGAATATGAATGTGTGTTAGAAGAGTAAAAATATAGTTTATGGTTTAGATAATGAAAAGTCCTTTGATTGTAACCTAGATGCTTTGTGTTGTTGAGAAAGTGAGATCAGTAATCCTGACATGGAATGTGTCATATAATTTCTAGAATCACTTCGGTATACCTGAGAAAGGACATCTGTGTGTGGTTGCTTTTCACAACCTGCTGCTTTGAAAAACTTTGTCACTTGTCTATTTGAATATGCTTTTTCCAGAAAGTTGTAGATTGTACTTTAAATGAAATTTTGATGTTAGTCATTTTACTAGGGACTTGTGAATATTATTGAGTAAGCAAACTGCACCTAAATTGTAACAGTAAGAATTTCCCCAGAGTCTAATCATAACGTGGGAGCCACCCCCAACAGAACATCAGAATGGTATTATCACTGGATACAAGATCCGCTACCGTTACAAGGAGAGAGGAATTACTGTCTCCCCGAAGACAAAAACCACGGATGGGAACAGGAGACTCTTTGCTCTGACAGACCTCAAGAGAAGTACTCAGTATTCCATTAAGGTTAGTTTCTAGTTCCCCTTGATGTATTTACCATCCATTGTCCATCCTTTGTCAGCAGTAGTTCCTTGTTAATGCAACAAAAGTTGAAAGTGACTAGTTTATATCCAACTATATATGATACCTTATTATTAAGGCTGTAAACCAATTTATATTTTAGTCTTGTGAGACATCTTTTGAAGATTTGTATAGATCAGTAACTTTACTTCTTTTAATGATTAGTGACGTGCTGAAATGTAGATGGCAAAAATATAAAGCAAAGAGTAATATATATACAGGAAATTGTTTGTGTAAACATCTGCATTTGCCAGCTTTTTTTTCCATTTTGCAATTGTTACATTAAGCTGCTGTGAATATATAGGTAAACAGAAAAGTTCTAAATGCAGTAAGAATTAATGCATTTAGAAATCACACATCAGTGATGTGTTATTCTTTTTATGGATGGGTTGGTGAGAAAGGTAAATCCCAGAGGTAGGTCTGCAGTATATGCTGAGGGTAGGGGAGCTGAAGAGTTGAATCATTTGCAGTTTGCAAGTGACGTGACTGTGGTGACAGACTCCAGAGAGCAACTCCAAAAAGTGGGTGAAAGAGGTAGGGGAAGTGTGAATAAAATGAATGTTGAAAGTAAATGTTAGAACGAAGTAAAAGAGGTGGGGTGAGACATGATGGTTTGAGTGTGACTCCGGACATGGAGAGGGGTTGGAGGGAGTGCTTTAAGTACCTGGGAGTGGACATAGCAGCAGACAGATGAAGTATGTAACATTGTAGAAGGAGGTTAAGATCCAAGGTTCATTGGAGATGATACGAAAGGAATTGTTAGTGTCTGTAGGGGTTAGCTATCCTGACAATGTTGCATGAATGCAATTGTCGGGTCGTGAAAGAGAATGGATTTGTTGGATATGAAGTGTTTGAGGAAGAAATGTCACTTTAGAGGGGTTGATCTTGTAAGAAATGACAAGAGTCAGAGAGTTGTATTGTAGAGAGCATAATCTGAGGAGGAGATGGAGGATAGAATAAATGGGGTACTGGGGTATAGGCACCTTACCATTCACGAGGGCTTGAGGTTTACTTTGTATAGAACTAGAGTGATCTGGCATGGGGAAGCAATATGCTAATGGGCTGAACCAGCACATATGAAGCAGTCAAGGTAAGCTATGGCGTAGTATGTAGGGCTTGGTTGTAGATGGTCTTTAATGGTTTCAGCATATTGTGTGTAACAGCTAGAGAATGAGTTTGCACATATGAGGCCATTGGAATGAAAGTATGCATATAAGGCCATCATATTTTTATTCATGATGCGACCTTTTGAAAGTGAGAAATGTTATTAGATCTGAAAAACAACCATTATGTATGTTACCAATTTTATGTGGAGGATCAAATGCATGCATATCCTCAAACTTGTTCAGTGTGTTTATGTGAAACATTAACTTTCATGTTGATAAAATATCTTCAACTTTCAATTTACACATTATGTTGGACCACCAAGATTGCCATTTACAGCACCTGCATATACAAAATGCTTCCAATTTATCCAATTCCAAATCATCTCCTATGTAATCTGTTTTCTCTCTTCATCTGTCCATCTCTTCACTTGACAACCTTATCATGTTAACCATGTCTCCCAGAAAGCCTTTACTCCATGTGCCCTTTTAATGATTTATTGTCACCATGAACCCTCCTTTCACTCTTAATGTGTATTCATCCCAACTACTTTTTTTCCCTTGTTTATTTCTCATCTTGACCTACATAAACTTTAGCTTCGCATGAATATTGGATAAGTAAGTACTCCATCATGCGAGCTCCTTTCTTGCTTTACCCTTAGATTCTTGTAATTTACCAAAGCTTTCATTGTACGTCCAGATTTATTCTTATGTAAGATTCTGCACTCGACTTCAGATTTCGCACTGAAATCTGGATCACCTTAACGGAGTCCTACGTTAAATTCATACCACTGTTTACTCTTGCACGTACACTTCTTTCATTATTGAAGTTCTTAACTGCATTCAGAGGTCTTCCTTGCCCACCTGAGTGTCAGAACTTTTCAAACAGCTTTTTTATTGACTTCATGGTATGACTTTTCTTAATCCATGGGTGTTGCTTAGTTTTTTCTTTTTTCTAAAAGTTTCTCCCCTACCTGCTTAAGTACAAAAATTTGGTCTACACACCCTCTATGTACAAGTAAATACACCTTGTTCTTTGCTTTCAAATGGATCACTATTTAACTCTCTGTTGCAGTCCTGCTGTATGCCTAGCCAGCTGTGCAAAGTAGGCGTTTTCCTCAATAATTCTTTGAGTCACTGTTACCCCATTTACCATTTTGCTGCCTTCAGTCAAGTCATCAGACACAACCACTCTTTCATGCTTGCTTGCACATTTTTCCAGTTCTACTGTATGTCAGTACCACCTCCATTCTTCTCAATCTTACTCATCACTCCATCTGCACCAATAACTTTTCCTTTCTATAGAGCATTATTGCTCTTCTTACCTCTTTCATCGTAATATTATCCCTTCCCTTATGCTTCCTCTGTACCTCTAATTCTGTTTTACCAATAACTAGATCTCATTTGCCATCATCTTGCACCATTGCATAAAAGTAGTGAATCTTCCTCTCCTCTTCAAGCTTCATTCTTTATCACAATCATACTCTTAGACTTGTTCGGCACAATTTGTCTCATTACGCACACCCCTCCTCTGCATTTCTCTACCTCCTTCCAAAATAGCTTGTTTTTCTCCTTCAAATTTTCATTAATTTTTTTTCAAAGATCCTCAGTTGTTTTCCTTTTATTGGAAGTGCCTTTTTGTTTTAACTTTACCTGTCATTTCTCTATTCTGTGCTATGTTTGTGCTGTTGATCAATAGTTTCTGAAAGATTTAACTTCTTTTTTACATACACGAACAACATTCTGAAGTCTCTATTTCACCATTCTGTTCTCTCTTACCATCATCATCAGTGTAAAGTATTATGTTCCTCACTCTCTTGTCATTCATGAATACTAACAACAATTTATATTGTAATCCAATAACAGCTTGCAGCCCTCACAGTCAATGGAACAGGCCCTTATACACATTGGAACCAAGCTGAGACATTTGCTAATGACCTGGATGAGAATCGTGTCCCAGACAAACCTATTAATCTAAGAGGTAACAGATATTGTTTGTCATTTTTAGTTGAATTAAGTGTTTTGAATGGCTCTGAAACTACCTGCTAACAAGACTAGTATATTCAGTTAACAGTTGAGGCCACAGTAACATTGTAAAGTAGTACATTGTACTGTTATAAATGCAAAGTTTGAACTTCAAGATTGACTGAGGTAGAATTAGAATTGGGAAAGTTATATGTCTTAATAGGGTGAATGTGTTGGAAATGTGAGAATGAAATGCCTGAAGACATTATGTGATGTGAAGTGGCATAATCACGTAATGAACGAATGTTTGAGAGAGATGTAGCTGCAAGCACAACATGATTAAGAGACCTGACCAGGATGGTTAAACATACGGAGATGATTGAAAAGTTACAAGATCTGTTTGTCAGAATGGAGGGGGGAGGAAGAGATCATGAAGGAGATGGAAGGATGAAGTGAAAGAGGCTTGGGGCCTGAATGTCAGGACTGTAAGAGGCACGCATGGGATAAAATAAATTAGACCACTTTCGTATTCAGGGGGGGATGTGCTAACAGTGGGTTGAACTAGGACATATGAAGTGGTCAAAGAACAGTCTGTGAGGCTTGGCTGTATATGTTACAAATGAAAGTTAGTGTTGATGTGTGTATATCCAGGCATTGTGTGTCTGTTCTTGCTAAGCCAGGAAAAGCAGTTGTAGGCCTTGGCTGAGGTTTTGATGTATTAAACATGACACCTAGGGAATGGATGTGAACAGTTGGGACTATTCTTGTCTGTTCCTGGTGCTGCCTTATTTATGCAGGAAACAGAAAACAGGCATGAGTGAGGTAGCATTAGGAACAGATGCCTGAGCCTTAGAGGAATAAATCCTCCCTTGGCTCTTTCCTTTGTTCCTTCTTTTGGAAAGTAATACAGGAGTGGAGGATATCCAGTCCTCAACTCCTGCCTTTTTTCATTCCTCATCTATGACATGCAGAAGATACAGGGGCAGTATTCTCTCTCCTTTATCCCATGGGATGTATATTTTTTATTTTTATTTTTTCATACATATTTGCCATTTGCCACAGTAGCAAGGTAGTGAATAGGGGAAGAAATGGCCTCATTCACTCACATCCAGTCTCTGTCATGTATACTGCATGAATTATGAGTGCTATTTAAACAAATATTCTTAGTATGTGTACTCGTTGGCAGTAACTGACAGTTAAATTGAAGTGAAATATATATTCCATACAGCTGTGGCTTTGACAGACCAAATAAGGGTAAGATGGCAGCCTCCAGCCCTTCATAACGTGATGTTGCGAGGTTACACTATTGGATGGGGCCGAGGCATACCTGATGTGTACTCCAAGCTTTTGGATAACAAACAACGGAGCTATGTCATTGAAGGATTAGGTAACGACTAATGCTGTGTTCGTTGGTAAGATTAGTGTATCACTGAAATCTTTTTTGCATTAAACATCTGAGATTAATGTAAGTCATTCCTGTCTAACCACTGGATTTGGATTCTGATAGAGGAATCCTTATCAGTTATTAATGTTCCCACGTAACCCAACAACTGTCTTAAGGTAAAGTACTGTGATGATGATCTGTGGATGAAAAAGAATCATCGCATTATCATCTCTTTCACCTTGATTACGCTGATAACTTTGAGCTTGCTTTTCAAGCACCAGTTAGCTATAAAATCAGTCTTATCCAAGCTGAAACTTTCTCTTTAATGTGATCAATATGAAACCTAATTTTATGTAATATAAAGGAAAACAAGAGTTGATATTTAATTGCTGTTTGCTTTTTTGAGATACAATGTTTGACTTAATGTTATAAAAGAAAGTAATTGATGTTTAACAGTTTAGTACTGATAGTATAAAAATTTCTAAACAAGGAAAATACCCATGCTCACTATCTCGCTTAACTTTACAAAAATTTCTTGATAAATTGACTCGACAGTTAAATAGTAGAATTACTTATGATTCATTACGTAGTTAATTGTAGGAACAGTATATCATTTGATATGTACCTGACCTATAAATGCTGTCAACTCCAGAGATGGTTATGATGCCTAAGTATGAAAATTTGGTTACTTTGGATATGCTTCAACATTACTGTAAATGGCTATAATTCACCAGTGCTCTCAATGAGGGATTAATTCTCTGCTTTGTTTTGACAAGTATCTGATTAGGTGAATCTTCTCATAAGGAGCAAAATAGTAAGATTTTCTGTGTTTTCTGTTATCTAGCTCTCTTGTTAGTAAATACTTTGTCAGTTATGTAAAGAATTTCTTTTTTTTACTAATAATCCATCCAAAGCTCCATACCTGGTTCCATGAGGTTTATCTGGTGCATATGGCCTATCATATCATCTCCTGAACATTAACTTTAACACTATTACCATTACTTAGGAAAATCAGATGTATCAGCTGCTTATCACTCTCATTACACTTGCGTTTATCTTCAGCTTCTATCCAGTAACCCAAAAATTCACCAAAGCAGTTTTACCATGTTATGATTGATGATGTACTATATTGCAGAACCAAATTCTGAATATGTCATCAGTCTTCGTGCCTTTAACAATGTGGGAGATGGACAGCCTGTGTATGAGCAAGTCCGGACACGTCCTCCTGAAGAAGCTGTAGAAGCAACGCTGACGCCACCTGTAGGGCTGAAGGCTGTTGTTCTTACCCCTTTCACAGTGGCTCTTCAGTGGACAGATACCACGCTTAATCGCAATCAGGTTAGTGATGGTATTTTGATAGGTCTTACCTTTGTGCTTTTGAGGTAATACACTTCATGAAGACTCTAACACAGATTGAGATTGTCTCTTGTGTTGAAGCCTTTAGTGAGTGCATCAGTATGAAGTATGCATGTGTTTATGTGGATGTGTAGTTTCCAGAAGCAGGACCAGTGAGGATTCTGTTTAGATGGACCTCTGTGGTGTAGCAGTTAGCATTCCTGACCATGAAATATTCATGGGCTGCCCTGTGTCGAGCACATAGGTTTAAATCCTGTTTGCAGCGGTCACTTTACACTCAACCCAGCTGTTTAGTCGCCCTTAGTGGTTAGTCAGTAAATTGGGTACCTGGCTCTGCAGCTGTTTTCATTAGAACAGGTATGAGAAACATAATAATGAAGCACATGAAATATATGGTAAGACAGACAAAGGGGATTGGTGTTGAGATGACTGACGAAGTTATATGTGGAAATCAGGTCCACGTACAAGCAGAAATTTTGTTGGAAACACAAAGAAAAAATTGCTTAAATATCATAAATCCATTTCCCTTAACCTGTCACTGGTGGATATGATAACTGCTTGAAATGACCCCTGGACTGTTATAAAAAGAAAAAAAAAAAAATTATAAGCTTAATGGCCAAATAGGTTGCACACTATGTAACAGATAAATCTACAGCAACGAACAGTTTGATATCCATCAACCTCTCCAGCATAGCTTTATTGTGGCAGTAAAAGTTTACAAATTACCTGTACAGTGAGTCCTCTTAATGATGTTCCAGAGGAAAAGTTACCTCACAAAAGAACTGTTAATAAGAGACACAGTTGGATTTTTCGATCATACTTTATTTAGTTTATTTTAGTAATTGTCTTTTTTTTCAATTATATTTTTTATGTAATAACTGTTATATATTGTGCTTTCAGTAGGTCTAATGCAAATTATAGAATGGGTCATCCCCCTTGGGAAAAAGATTTGAATTAAAGTTATTATGATTTGATATTTTTTGGTTGTAAATAGCTGACCTCAGATTGATTTAATGATTTTATATTATTTTGCAGTATATAAGTGACACACGATACTACACAGTTCGATACACAACGTTTTCTTCCGCCTCATCATCTAGCCCTCGGTATCGTTATGTCAATGCTACGGATGTTACTTATCTTATTGACAACCTCAGACCGTCAACAATGTATGAATTTGCAGTTAAAACTACAAAGGTAAGGATAACTGTTTACTAAAAACTTTTTCTAATTATTGTAGGCATTTCTTACTTCATTCATTATAGTTTTACTGTCTGTTTGTGTCCCATCATCTCTAGCTACACTCTCATTTGTATGAGACAGGTCAAATTAATGAAGTCTTCAGGCCTATTAATGTATATTTTTAACGTATTTTTTAACCTGTCACTGAGGAGAGGGGAGAAAGAAATACTGACCACTTAATGGTATTCATACATTTATACATCTGAAGAAAGTATATGAGAATGAACATTAATGGTTTATAGAAGATGTCGATATATGGGATAAATGGAGAACTGTTGAATACAACATGAATTTTTTTTTTCACTTGCAGAGTAATGCATAGAGTGAGTGAGAAGGGAGGAGGATGAGTCGTTCCCTGTTAAATGGGTCTGCATCATGGACAGGAATTTAGGGATATAACTATAAGGTTCTTGGAGCAAGGAGTGGGGAAGCAACATATTAGGGGTTGGGAAGGGTAGGAGGTAAGAAAATTACATATCTGTAGTGGAAGACTCTAGAGAGAAACTCAAGAAGCTGCAGACAGAGTTAGGGAGAATGTGTGAAAGGAAAAAGGAGGCTGAAGAGAGTCTTGGGCTGGAAAAGGGGATGAACATCATAGGCAGGTTAGTGAATGTGTAAAAGGAAAGGTCATTGTTTATAAGGGAAAGATGGTTATGTTTGAAGATCTGGTGGTTCCACCAGTGTCTTGTGATTATGAGTTTTGGGTCTTGAATATAAAAGAAAGGAAGAGGATGGACAATCTGAAAATGAAATGTGTGAGGAGGACACGTGGTTTGAGGCAGTTTGAATATATGGGGAATGAATCGATGAGACAAGGATGTGGGTGTGTTTTACTGAGGGAGCTAGCCAATGTGTGTTGATGTGGGTTGGGCATGTGGAAAGGATGAGTTAAGCGAGATTGACAAAGATCTGTGGGTTGAAAATGGAGGGAGGAAGGGTAGAGGTGGTACTAGGGCCCTGAACATTTAGGAGGGTGGATAATTTGTTGTTGGATGGGAAGAATTTCAGCAGTGATATATAGGGGTGATATATCATTGTTAATTAACCACGGCTTATGAATTTATCAGGGTAAAACAGAAAGCAGCCTGTGGGCCTTACTGTGGATGGTATTCTTTGGTTTCAGTACATTAAACAAGATGGTTAGAGCCTGTGTGTGTGTGTGCAGATGAGGCCATAAATTTCATCTTTTACTGCTATTTAGTTTCTGACAGTTTCTTTCATTCACTTATATTTCAGTATTACCACCCCTGTATTCTTGAGATTTTGATTCCAACAGCTTCTGTCTTTCAATGTATTTGGTATTGCCATACTTATTACTCTTGAAAGCATGAGCATTTTTTCTGACCTTATTATCCCTTCATTGGGCACACTACTTTTTACTTTATCCTAAGGTTTGTGTTTCATCATGGGATTATTTTGTTGTTTTCTTCTGTTATTGCCCTCATCCACTTAGTAAAGGAGTTAATAATTTCATGTTCAAAAAAGGTAACAGCCTAAACATGGGCCAACAGGACCTCTGTTGTCTATCTTTCCCTTGTACTCGCAATTATTTTTACTCTCATTCTTTGCTTTTCCTGGGTACCAAGAAATGTTCATCCTTTTCAACAGGGTCGACGTGAGTCTCCATGGAGTCTTGTGGTTTCCAACACTACCTTGGAAGCCCGTCCATCTTCACCACCTAGAGATGTTACAGTTGTCACAATTCCAGATGAACCCACCACTATTATTTTCAACTGGCAACCTCCAAAACAGAATAATGGCAAAATTACTGGTGAGAATACTTTTTTCCACTTGGTTGTTTTGTGTTGTAGGCTTCATTAAAGCAAATTGCAAACCTACTAAGTTATATACATTGGTGTACTTATAAACTTCATGAGATGAACATAGCATATGTTGTTCTTTTCATTAGTATTTTTTCACATGCTGATTTTTTAAGGATAATTGTAATATGCAAAGGATCCACGAAAGGTAAAGAGATGCAAATGTGGGTACAATATGTGCAGGTATATTGTATAAGGTCACAGTGAAGGGTGGCCTTTGTTGTCTTTTCCTTGCGCTACCTCGTGCACACACGGGGGGGAGGGGGGTGTCATTTCATGTGTGGCGGGGTGGCGGCGGGAATGGATGAAGGCAGCATGTATGAATACGTACATGTGTATATATGTATATGTCTGTGTATGTACATGTATGGATACGTTGAAATGTATAGGTATGTATATGTGCGTGTTTGGGCGTTTATGTATATACATGTGTAAGTGGGTGTGTTGGGCCATTATTTCGTCTGTGTTCTTACGCTACCTCGCTAACGCGGGAGACAGCATCAGAGTATAATGAATAGATGAATAAATATTTATTGCGTATCAGACTGGAAAAGACATGTAATTGAGTGGCCAGGGTATGGTTGTGATTGGAATAGAAGAAAGGCCAATATAGATTGTGAAGGAATTATGTTTTCCAGTGATAGTGGTGGTAGATTAATTGGGTTAAGATAAAAAATGGGATATGTCATACATTTATGATTATATACATTCTTAAATGAATATTTTAGAAAATATTGATGTAAGAATGTTGCTTTATTTGTAGAATCAGAGGACTAGAAGCTTAAAATGTTGTAAGCAGATAATTTAAGTATAGATGAAGGATAGGAAGAAAATAATAGGTTTTGATAAATGTGCATATAACGATATAAAGAAAGGAAAGTAGTTGCTAGATGCAAATTAATGCATATTTTGATTACAATGGAAGTTAAGATTGGAAATATGTATGTGTAGAAATGCTGTGGAGAAAAGTTTGGATACTTTATAATTCTTTGATGGCAAGTTTGCTTTAATAGCTAAAAGACTGTCATAAGGCAGGCATTTTGTTATGTTTATAACTGTTATGAGGGCCTGTGTGGGGCATGCTCCAGTTTACTCCTGTGTTTTCAAGTGAAATATGAGACTGTAAGTAGAAAATGGTTAGTAGAATGCTGATTGCCAAAATAGCTGTATTGAGAAAGGAGTGACACAGTAAGGAGCAGACTTGGAGAGGAATAAGGAAATTTGAATAAAATACATGTTAAGGATGAAATTCCTTCATCAGAGGCTATGTTGGCATAGAGAGAAAATGATAATGTAAGAAGGATTACTTCAAGAATGTATTTAAGTTAGTCATTTGATTAGAGGCATGCAAAAAATGAAAATAACAAGATTAATTAGAATTTAGGAACATTGCTTGAGGGTTGCAGGAGAAATCATCTGTTACTGTGGTGTTTTGTTAGAATATTTGTAATGGCCCAAATTGCCCAATAGCAGCATGTGGCATATTGTTAAGACATACTCTTACCTTTTCCTTTTTCATTTCCAGGGTACTTAATATTCTACACGACAGATGCAACGGGTGATTGGGTGATGGAGGAGGTCTTAGGTGATCGGATGACTTTTACCGTTCGTGGATTAACTCAATCAACTCTCTACTATTATAAGATGCAAGCACGCAATGTCAAGGGCTTTGGACCATTTTCTGCTGTGGGAAACTTCACAACATTACCTGGTATGATGAAGTGCCCCTTTTTTCTAATGAACTCGATTGATTGCCACCTACTTCTCTAATGATATAATATTGTTTGAAAAGATCAGAAAGAAATGAATGTATAATTGTTTTTACCAGTGATTTTGTGTTTTCTTTCAGCATTAGAAAAAATTGTTGGTGAGACTCCAGGTTGGTTTGTGGACCAAGGGAGTCTGATTGCATTGATAGTTGCAGGAGTGGCTGGAGCCATCACTCTTGTAGGGGCTCTTATAGCTGTAGCAATCTACTGTCGACGAGGCAAGCCTCAGCCACGACCTAGTAATGTGTAAGTATTTTGATTTGTCACTGCTGGTTTCACTGCATTGCACATGACAGCAAGAGAATGTCTTTTCCTGGCACTACCTCACCAATAGTGAACAAATATGAAAAGAAATTGCTCCTGGGAGTGACTGTACTTACTTAGCAGTAAGGCATCATGCATTGATGCCAAGCACTTGTAACTTCCTTTTATTAGTTATGTCCTTTTCCCCTCAATACATATTTGCTGAATGAGTTATGAACTACCTTTAGACTTCATCAAACTGAGTAGTTGTTCTAATGTTATAGATTCAAAATCCTGTGGAAGTGAATAGAAATTAGAGATGTTGCAAAATGCAGATGATACAGTTGCAGCAGTGGTTAGTCATCAAAGAATGGTAACAGAGTTGTGCAGTTAATACTGATGAAAAATCTGTTGAGTGCAAATGAAAGCAAAGGCAAGGAGTGTATTTTTAAGAGGGTTAGAACTTCACTTATGATTAGATGGGCAGAAGATGTAGAGATTCCAGGAACATATGTATTTTGATAGAACACTCGTTAAGTGTGATCAAATAAAGCCATAGACAATGCAGTGAGTTCATAACACCAAGCAATTTGCGAAACCCACCCACATACACATGTATGTACATACATGTCCGCACGTGCACATATACATACCTATACATCTCAACGTATACATATATATACACACACAGACATATACATATATACACAAGTACATAATTCATATTGTCTGCCTTTATTCATTCCCATTGCCACCCCGCCACACATGAAATAACAATCCCCTCCCCCGCATGCGCGCGAGGTAGCGCTAGGAGGAGATACCAAACGCCACATTCGTTCACACTCAGACTCTAGCTGTGATGTATAATGCACCGAAAAAACAGCTTCCTTTCCACATCCAGGCCCCAAAAAACATTCCATGGTTTACCCCAGACGCTTTACATGCCCTGGTTCAATCCATTGACAGCACGTCGACCCCGGTATACTACACGGTTCCAATTCACTCTATTCCTTGCACGCCTTTCACCCTCCTGCATGTTCAGGCCCACCTCTGACACATATATCTTCTTTGTCAATCTTTCCTCACTCATTCTTTCCATGTGACCAATCCATTTTAAAGCACCCTCTTCTGTTCTCTAAACCACACTCTTTTTATTACCTCACAGCTCTCTTACCTTTTCATTACTTAATCGATCAAACCACCTAATGCCTCATACTGTCCTCAAACATCACATTTTCAGCACATCCACCCTCCTCCGCACAGCTCTAACTATGGCCTACGCCTCGTACCCATACAACATTGTTGGAGCCATTATTCCTTCAAACATACCCATTTTTGCTTTCCGAGATAATACTCTCGCCTTCCACACATTTTTCAACGCTCCCAGAAGTTTCGGCCACTCCCCCATCCTGTGACTCACTTCCGCTTCCATGGCTCCATCCGCTGCCAAATCCACTCGTAGATATCTAAAACACCACTTCCTATAAGTTTTTCTCCATTCAGACTTACCTCCCAATTGACTTGTCCCTCAAACCTACTGTAACTAATAACCTAGCTCTTATTTACATTTAATCTCAGCTTTCTTCTTTCACACACTTCACTAAACTCAGTCACCAGCTTCTACAGTTTCTCACCCGAATCAGCATCAGCGATGTATCATCAGCGAACAACGACTGACTCACTTCCCTAGCCCTCTCATCCACAACAGACTGCATACTTGCCCATTTCTCCAAAACTGTATCTTTATATCTCCCTAAGAACCCCATCTATAAAAGATTTAAACAACCATTGAGACATCACGCACCTCTGCCGCAAACCGACATTCACTGAGAACCAAATACTTTCCTCTCCTCCTACTCGTACACATGCTTTACGTCATCTATAAAAACTTTTCACTGGTTCTAGCAGTTTGCCTCACCCACCATTATTCTTAATACCTTCCACAGAGCACCTCTATCAACTCTATCATATGCCTTCTCCAGATTCATAAATGGTACATATAAATCAATTTGCTTTTTTTAATATTTCTCACATACATAATTCAAAGCAAACACCTGATCTACACATCCTCAACTACTTCTGAAACCACACTGCTCTTCACCAATCTGATGCTCTGTTTATGCTTTCACCCTCTCAATCAATACCCTCCCATACAATTTCCCAAGAATACTCAACAGACTTATACCTCTGTAATTTGAGCATTCACCTTTATCCCTTTTGCAGTTGTACAATGGCACTATGCATGCATTCCTCCAATCCTAAGGCATCTCGCCATGAGTCATACATACATTAGATTTCCTTACCAACCAGTCAGCAACACAGTCACCCACTTTCTCAATAA
>JAUTXX010385993.1:0-20326 GCA_032273605.1 Panulirus laevicauda
GGTGTGTGATGTCCCCATGGGTGTTTAATTTGTTTATGGAGGAGGTGGTTAGGGAGGTAAATGCAAGAGTTTTACAGAGAGGGGTGAGTGTGTAGTCTGTTGTGGATGAGAGGGCATGGGAAGTGAATCACTTGTTCACTGATGTTACAGCTCTGATGAGAGGGCATGGGAAGTGAATCAGTTGTTCGCTGATGATACAGCTCTGATGGCTGATTTGGGTGAGAAAATGCAGAGGTTGGTGACAGAGTTTGGAAAAGTGTGTGGAAGAAGAAAGTTCATAGTAAATGTGAATAAGAGCAAGGTTATTCAGTTCAATATGGTTGAGGGAGAAGTTAATTGGGATGTAAGTTTTAATGGAGAAAAACTGCAGGAAGTGAAGTGTTTTAGATATCTGGGCGTGGACTTGGCAGCAGATGGAACCATGGAAGCAGAAGTAAGTTACAAGGTGGGGGAGGGGGTGAAGGTCTGGGAGCGATGATGAATGTGTGGAAGGAGAGAATGTTATCTTGGAAAGTAAAAATGGGTATGTTTGAAGGAATAGTAGTTCCAACAATGTTATATGGTTGTGAGGCATGAGCCATACATAGGTTTGTATGGAGGATGGTGGATGTGTTGGAAATGAAATGTTTGAGGACACCATGTAGTGTGAGATGGTTTAATCGAGTAAGTAATGTAAGGGTAAGGGAGATGTGTGGAAATAAGAAGAGTATGATTGAGAGAGCAGAAGAGGGTGTGTTGAAATGGTGTGGACACATGGAGAGAATAAGTGAGGAAAGATCGACAAAGAGGTAGGAAAGAAAGAATTCTACTTCCATATTCCCCATGTGTCATAGAAGGTGACTAAAGGGTGTCTGAATGTGTTTGGATGTAACCAAGATGAGAAGAAAGGAGAGATAAGTCAAATGTTTGAGGAAAGGGACCTGGATGTTCCAGCTCTGAGTGAAATAAAGCTAGGGTAATGGGGAAGATTAGTTTGGAAATGTACTGGGAGTAAAGCCAGGGGTTGGTGAGAGGACAAGAGCTGAGGAAGAAGTAGCACTACTCCTGAAGCAGGAGTTGTGAGAGTGTATGATAGAGTGGAAAGAAGTAATTTCTAGATTGGTGTGGGTAAAACTGAAAGTGAATAGTAAGAGATGGGTGATTATTAGTGCATATACACCTGGTCATGAGAGGCTAGTGATTTGGAAGCAGATGAGTGAGTGTGTCGGCAGGTTTCTTGCACGAAACCAGGTATTAGTGATGGATGATTTGAGTGCGAAAGTGAGTAATGTGGCAGTCAAATGTATAATTAGTGCACATAGGGTATTCAGTATTGTGAATGGAAACGGTGTAGAGCTTGTGGGTCTTGGGAGCAATGAAATATGTGTGGATAGCGAGAATATTATCTCAAAGAGCAAAAGTGGGTGTGTTTGAAGATAGTATTTCCTACAGCATTATATGGTTGCGAGGCATGGGCTATATAGAGGGTTGTGCAGAGGAGGCTGGATGTGCTGGGAGTGAAATGTTTGGGGACAATATGTGATGTGAGGTGGTTTGATTAAGTAATGAAAGGTAATAAAGATGTGTGGAAATATAAAAAGTGTGGTTGAGAGAACAGAAAAGGGTGTGTTTAAATGGTTTGGACATATGGAGAGAATGAGTGAAGAAGGGTTGACAAAGAGGATATATGTGTCAGAAGTGAAGGGAACAAGGAGAAATGCTTGACTGAATTGGAGATGGAAGGATGGAAGATTTTGAGCTATCAGGGCCCGAACATGCAGTTGGGCGAGAGGCATGCACAGAATAGAGTAAATACTAATGTAAATGAACCAAAATGAAATGTGTGTGTGTGTGTATGTAGTAACTGAAAGATTAGACTTAAAGTGTTACAGTGCACATAATCATTAATGGTAGATATAGAGTAGATTTGAAAAAGTCTTGCCAAATTCATGTAAAGGCAAAGTTTTTTCTTGATAACATGCAAAAGAAATAAAAGAGATTCCAGTATAAGCTTGTTCTCCACCAGTAAAGAAGGTTTGTAATACCACATTAAAGAAAATAGTTTGTAGGTTTTTGACTACCTCACCCTATCTCATTTACAGTTGTCTTCCTTTTTTTTTTTGAAAGATACAATGTTTAAGCTCTGATATCACTACATATTTGTTCTTGTATTTTGCGATGTAGATCATCCATTCCCATACATATGTCTTTGGTATGTGGAGCCTATGTATTTGTCTGTTTGTATGCTATACAACATCTCTTTTTAACTCCCTTACCATTTACATGGGGTTGATAAAGTTAACCACACATATTCTCAGCCCATTTCACTTTGCACAATAAGTTGATCCGTTTGAAGTTTTACTTCATCTTGGAAATATTCCTTACTCCAGCTTATCCATGAAAAGCACCCATTCTAATGCTCTCAACTGCTGTATCATCCTATTGCTTTGACTATTACTATCTATCTATCTATATCTCTGATGCCTGTTCCCACGTGGAACTCCCTTAAGGGGATGGCCACAGCAATAGTCTCCATAACTATTGAACTTCACTCTCACTTCTTAGTCTTTATTGGCTCACCTTTAACAGGCCACTAGCAGAGGGCATCTCTAGCACAGTGTTTGCAGAGGCTCATATCTAATTTGCCTACTGACTATGTCTACCTAATGCTCCTGCTTAATATTTTACTTACTACCTATCTATCCATCCATATCTGATGCCTGTTCCCACTATGAACTTAACTTTTACAATCTCCAAGTCTCTTCAGCTCATTTTATTTTGATACTTGTGTCCCATTGCCTGTGTAGTGCCAGGAACATATGAAGATATGGGTTCATTTGCTCAAATCCACTCTGTTTAGTGTCACACATAGTGCACCAAATCCAGAGCCCCCTATCCACAACCAAGTCTTACAGACCTGTGTGTACGTATTCCAACTGTTTTAAGTGCCCTGTTTCAACTCAATGACTGTAAGTTACCCCTGTATACCTCATCTTAATATCCCGTGCACACCTCACACCCTCCTGCATATTCAGGACCAGATCACTCAAAGCATCTTTCACTCCACCCTTTCATCTCTTTGGTCTCCCCCTTTTCCTTTTCCCTTCCACTTCAGACACATACACCCTCTAGTCAGCCTCTCTTCACTCATCGTCTTCATATGTCCAAACCATTTAAGCACACCCTCTTCAGCTTTCTGAGACATTCCCTTCTTGTAACCACCCCTCACACTTACTCTCACTCGTACTTTTTAACTCATGTTTCCTTGAATAGATTATCTTTGGTTTCCATAAGTTGGAATCAACAGTGATATCCTTTCCAATGCTACTAAGGAATTGTACATAATGGCCTCTGATATTTTAAAAGATTTTGATAGGGTTTGGAATTGTGGTCTGTTCTTCATACTCCACATTTTCAATTCTTAACCCTTACTCTGTTTTTATATCCAACTTTCTATTTCGTTAGGTCCATTTTTGTAATTGTTGATGGATTAAATTTTTTCTTCTTTTCTCCAGTTTATTCATTACCCTTTTTTAAGATACATCACAATTCATTCGTTTGTAGATTAAATACCTCTCCATACCTCTAATTTTGCTAGTTGTGCTCCACCTTTTCTTGCTTGCTCTACTATATGCATCTTAAGAATGACTGACATAAACTCAAGTTTAGGTAGGACTTCTTAATGGAGCATATATAGCTTTAAGATTAATACATCCAAACTCCAAACTCCCTTTCTTAAATTTCTCTCATCTTCATCATTTCCTTTGATGGCTTAGTGATTCAACCAGTCTACACAAGAGACATACTTGCTATCACCATAATGTCTGATTTCTAATGAAAATTCCACATTATGCAGATAAGTAGGTCTTCCTTTGAAAAAGTGGGAGTTATTCAAATACTGAAAATTCTTCCTTTCTTAGCAGTACCTCCTACTTTGTTGATGATTGTTTTGTCTGTATATGTGTATGGAGTACTGTACTTGTTTTGCATCTGGGTTAATCTCTAACTCTATGAATTTATTGGACAGAGTCAAGTATAAAGCTGTTCAGCTTATCAGCTCTCCCAGTCTGACCTGGAAAGTTATTTTTCCCTTATATAGAAATTCAGTTTGTGCAGTAAATATCACACTGCTGTATCTCATAATGTAGCAGTTTGTAACTCAAGGGGCCTTCTTGATTTCCATTTTTGTCCATCATCTGGTAAATTTTGAAATTCCACTTTTCTTATCTTGTGATAACATAATCCTGTCATGTTTTGAAGGGTAATGCCTAAAAAACTCAAAGACTACTCTCTTATGCCCTTTGTTTTTCATTCAAAGCCTTACCTTGGTGAGGACTTTCATCAAAGACTGGTGGTTTTTAGGGTATGTGTGCTTGACCTTTCCCATGTGAATGGTAAATAAATTGAAAATAATGGTCGTATAAAACTTGTAGCTTTTGTCTTTAAAGTAAAACTTCCAAATTGACAACACAATATATCAACAGATGGCATTGCCCGTACAGGAGCTGCTGGTTTCAATGAACTTCGTAATGCAGTGTTTGCTAAAGTTGCACAAAACTCCATCCGCAAGATAGCCAAGAACGTATTTCTGCATCTGCACAGCCTTGATTTAAATTTCCACTTGAGCAGACAAACTGGGGCTCTGTCGAAGGCAATTGATAGAGGCAGTCGAGGAATTAACTTTGTTATGTCAGCTCTTGTGTTCAATGTTGTGCCCACAATATTTGAAGTGAGCCTTGTGTCGGGTATACTGGTAAGTGGAATTTGCATACCCATTTCTTATAGTGCAAGCATTCAGGAACCTTCACTTGTATGGAAACTAGACCATGTATAATTCTTTAGCAGATATTTTGAGTTTTACTGTTTGGTGCTTCATGTGAGTAGGTAAAGATTGTTGGGTGCTGGAAACATTCAAAGAAATTTTCTGAGAATGCAAAAAAAACTTGTGTTTAGCATGATGCAGTTTCTTATGTTCTGTTCCTTTGTGAGGAGCTGCTTATGATAGAGAAATTTAGATTAATTCACCTATACTATGTAAATTTCTCTCATTTTCTGTTTTTCACATGTTGAATTCTGATGTTAATTAGGTTGCCTTTAATAACATGCCTTATCTTGACTGAAAAACAGTCAGAAGACTTCATTGCACCACATTGCTATGGATGCTGGAAATTATAAAAAGAAAAAGACAAGATAACATGTCCTTTTATGTATTAAAGTAAGCTCAGATATATTGCATACTAATAGTATGAAAAGTAAGCAGACATAGCTGGTCTCATTTTTTGAATAGTCATGGCTCGTATAACTTAGTTTTTTAGGAAAGAACTGAACCAGTTTTGATAAGTACCTTACCTCTGATTGAGTCTTATCTTTACTGGTCCATAACCCATAACATTTTTAAGTATCAAGTGTCCAGTCTTGAATAGAAGCCAGTTATAACCAGGCCTGAGAAGAAGACAATAGGGAAAACTAGAAATTATACACGTCAGAAATGCAGAGGCAAGGAGAAGAGAGAGACCGATTTAGAGATGGAGGGATGAATTGAATAAGGTTGTGAGTGCTTGGGGCCTAAACACACAGAAGGGTGAAAGGTTTGCTGGGGAAAGAGTGAATTGGAATGATGTGATGTAGGGCGATGCGCTGATGATGGAGTGAACCAGAGCATATGAAGCAGCTGAGGGAAACCACAGAAAGGTCTGTGGGGCTTAGTTGTAGATAGGGGCTATGGTTCCAGTGCACTATACATGATGGCTAAAGAATGGATGTTAGCAAATGAGGATTTTTCTTCATCCGTTCTTGATGCTACCTTGCAAGTACAAGAGACAGCAAACAAGTATAAAAGGAAGCAAGACGAGGAATGAAGATATTGATCAGATATCCCTAGGTGTTTGTAGATCTGACCTTAAAGGTAAAAAGGTTATAAAAAAAGGGAAAAGAGTTTCTTAGCTTTGCCATTCAAGGAAGGGAGGAGGTATCATAATTGTTACTCTTTATATGGCTGGTCACCACACACTCCAGAAAGAAGCAGCCAGGCACATGTCATTGAACAAATTTATACTTGTACAACTTGAAAAGGATAGCAACATTATGGAAGACAGAGAAAGGGGTGGAGGAAATTCCACCCCAAATATGCGAGCAGCAGAAAAGTCTTATACAACACCTCCATCTTTTGAGAAGCAGATCTTTAACTGTTAATTGTATAGGTTTTCAGGCTAGAGTGGTGAACATGGTGATGCTCAACATGTTTATGTTATTGCAGCGATGAATTTTGATGCATGAAATTGAACAGATAATCAAGTGACATTTAGAAAGAGATATGGGTAGAATACTGTATTTCAGCACTTGAATTCGAGCAGGTTGTTGCTTTCCCATTCTGAGATATTGTCCAGGTCTGAATTAAGAGATGTGGTCAGTGCCAGAAAAAGAACAAGAATTAGAGTGAGGAAGGAAGGGGAAATGAATTGAAGTATGTTGGAAGGAATTATCAGAGTTAGAATGAACAGGATTACTTATTGAACAGACATCATTTATGGAGAGAAGAAAAATAGTAGGCAATGTGACAGAACTCAGGGACACGACTGTTCATAGAATAAGAGGGGTAAGTGGCTGTATTGTTGATTATTTTAATGAAATGACTGGAGAGGAATTTGTATATTTGACAACAGAAGAAAACCAAAGAAGGGATTCTTTATTGAATTGTTAGTATCGTCATTTATCAGATACCAAACAAAATATGGATTGTGAGATTAAATGGAATGATCCAATCCTCTTGATAACCTTTCCAACAACTGTGAAGGAAAAAATTGGAGTATAGTAATCCCCAAAGGTAAACATTGTCATCTCAAGGCAAAAGCTATCAAGTTTTGTTAAGTCTAGTTTCCCTAAGATATCTTTGAATAAAGCCCTTAACCTCTTAAAGATGTACAAAACAAACCAGAGTCCAATCATGAGTATCTGTATTCAGAAAATTGATGTTTTTTATTATTATCATCACCTGGTAAGATATTACTGGACTCAACCTGCATGAGGTTACACTACAAGTTTAAGGTTGCTTTTGACAAGGCTGTAACATCATCAGTTGAGCACAGTCTCTTCAAAGGAGTCCATCCCGTCCCTTCTATTGTGTGTAGCTTAGCTTTAAAGGTCCAAGAAACCCTGGAAATGGAGTGCCATGGTATCACCAGGATCCTTTCAGAAAGGGGTCTTGGAGTGATCGAAAAAGATGACTAAAATCATCAAGTAAAAAAGATATTTTTTGTGCTCTTTTCAGAAATGTTAGTGAGCAGGCAGGCTATTGTATGTATTTTTGTTATGTGATGTTAGATAAGATACTTAGTGTAAATTTTTCATTTCCATGTTTGATATTATTGCTGTTAATGTTCAAATTACTTATACCTTATCCTTAGTGTTTGGGAGAAATTGGGCATATTTAGGAGCTAGTTAATTAGGAATGTCATAAGCACACTTTTCAGTCAATTTGGTTTTGTTAGATGTTTACACAAGCCTGAAAGAACGAGGTCAACCATAGCAAGAGTCCTAGCAGTTGATGTGTGTGTGTGTGTGTGTGTGTGTGTGTGTAATTATGTAATTCTCCCCTCTGTCTTCTTTCTCAGTATGTAAATCCAATTTATAAAACATCTCATTTAAAATCAAAATCAGTTCCACACTTTCAGGTTCTTATGCATATTATGATCATTCTTTTTTGTCAGTGGATTGAACCAGGGCATATGAAGTGTCTGGGGTAAACCATGGAAGGTCTGTGGGGCGTGGTTGTGAAAAGGGAGCTGCTGTTTTGGTGCATTACACTTGATAGCTAGGGACTGAGTGTGAATGAATGTGGCCTTTTTTTGTCTGTTCCTGGCACTGCCTCACTGGAGGGGGGGATGCTATTACATGTGTGGCTGGGTGGCGATGGGAATGGATGAAGGCAGCAAGTATGGCTATGTACATGTGTATATATGTATATGTCTGTGTATTTATATGTATGTATACGTTGAAATGTATATGTATGTATATGTGCGTGTGTGGGCATTTATGTATATACATGTGTATGTGGGTGGGTTGGTCCATTCCTCGTCTGTTTCCTTGCGCTACCTTGCTGGCACAGGAGATGACAGTTAAGTATAAAATGAATAATAAGTACTTTTTAGTATACTTTTAATTTACCCTAAATGAAGGAAGAATATCAAGTGAAATGATTGACTGTTAAAAAGTTTTTTGTTTGTCAAAAGTTCACATGCATTGATAAGATTATTTTAGATGCATTGGTCATTACCTGTATGGCATAATGGTTCCAAAAGTGCACGTGATCAGAAACTTACAATTCTATTATTTGATTTTCAGGCCTATAAATGTGGTTGGGAATTTGCTGGTGTAACTGTGGCCTCAATAGTAGCATACGCTGCCTTTACTTTGGGCATAACGCAGTGGCGCACCAAATTTCGAGTAGAAATGAATAGGGCAGAAAATGAAGCAGGAAACAAAGCTATTGATTCGCTCATCAATTATGAAACAGTTAAGGTTAGTATATCTCTAATTAGTTGATGTTCTTGTTTAAAAGTGCAGTGTGTTATTGTTATTCATCGCAGCATAATTTGTAGTACAATAAAGGTTTTTTATCCTTATGCATATTGTGCATGATGTGATGTGTGTGTAAGAAATGAAAATGAGGATGGAAGTAAGAATTTGCTTACATAGATATTCACTTTTCTCTGTAGTTTTCAAGGTAATTGCCTCTTCTACTTTAGGGAGCTAGTGGCAGGAGCATACAAAATTAACCTCATTTTCACACATCTCCCTAGCATTCTTGTATAATGCACTGAAACCAGAACCTACCTTAGCCAAGCACCATTGACTGCTACATGATTTACCTTGACAGCATGTAATTTTAGAAGAGTTAGAGAGTGTGCTGATGTGCTTTGTATTCCTTGGAGTATGTGTGATTGTGGGTTAAACCATGGGGGCTACAGTTAATCATAAGCTGGAAGAGAGGCTAAGGTCCTGGGTGCATTAATAAGTATTTGGAAGGTTGAAGTCAGGTTCTATTTAGGCAAAGATTGATAGGTCTGATGGTATTATGGTCCCTATACTGTTGTATGGATAGTTCTGAGGCCTTGAATACAAAGGAAAGGAAGAGGGTGGGTGTGTTGGAAATGAAATATTTGGAGTTGATATGGGGTGTGAAACAGGTTGATCATGTAAGGAATAACATTGTCAAAGAGGGATATGGTAGCAAGTGTAGTCTAATTTGGTTTTGAATTGGTTTGGGCATATGGAGGGGAAGAGTGAAGAAAGACCAAGAGGATCTCTGTGTCAGAATTGGAGGGAGCAAGGGAGAGGGTAAGACAAATGAGAAGGGATGGAAGGATTGGATGAAGTAAGCTCTTAAGATATTGGGGCCAAAGTGACAGAAAACTATCAGTGGCTTCAATGCCTTTCTGTACATGAAAGAAAATGCAGGGCATAGGAACATTGTTACCCTCAAGATGTTGAGAGGAGTATGCTGTAGTACTAGCATGGCAGTGGAGGGAAATCCATGGCAACCATGGATTTTGTTTTTAGCAAAATTTTATTAATTTCATAAACTGATGTGGGCAGATACAAACTCATTAATACAACTAATGTGTTTATGTAATACAAGTATGAGAAATGCAACAGCATACTCTTAGGTGTGGCAGCACCTGTTGACTGATGCCATGCCTCAGTTAATATCTCACAGTAGCATTATGTCTCTGCTTCCTAACAAGATTTACATTATTGCAATTAGGGATAATTACTTTTATTAGCTGCCACAGAAAAATTATGACTTTTTTACTTTTTCATTTTTTGTTCATCAAGCCTTGAGGGAGGGAAAATGGTGGTATTGACAGTCAGTAGGATGTAGTGTGAGATAATTTTCTTGCATGAATAGGACTAGTGTGGGAAGGATGAATAAGTTGCATCTGAACTTGGTGAAAGGAAAGTAGAAACTCAAAGTGATTTAGAGGGATGGGGCAAGGGAATTCTTACTGAGGGGAGTGGGAATGTGGAATATTCAGAGGTGCATGGAGTGACATATGCTGGGAAGAAAGGGAGTGGGCACTATTAGAAGCTGTATATCTGATATACAGGTTGTAGAAGTTGTTGATGTATTTTTACTGAAACGTACAGAGAAGCTAATATTATCATACTTGTCTCAAGCAATTGATATTTTGGTCATATAAGATTATGTATGACGAACATTGCAAAAACCAGCTGCTCTGAGTTGAAGGAAGTTCAAGTATGCTGATGCAGACCCTTTGATTAGTGGTAAACGAACTAATGAAGATGAAGATGTTGATGGACATAAAGGAATGAAAATTAATTTGTGAAGGAATGGAGTACACAGAGTTCATACAGGATGAAACTGGATTGATGATTATATATGTAGCATTAGTTACAAAGTAGATAAGTTTTTTATTCAAGATTTATTGTGATGGGATTGGAAAAGTGGATTTTGCTTAGGTTTGTCAAGAGTAGATCTGATGGTGACATTGTCTCTTTCAGTATTTCAACAATGAAAAATATGAGGCTGACCAGTATGACAAGTACCAACGGAAGTATGAGCGAGCTTCCCTAAAAACTGCTACATCTTTGGCCTTGCTCAACTGGGGTCAGAATGCAATATTCAGTGTTGCACTGTCAACCATGATGGTCTTGGCAACCAAGGAAATAATTGCAGGTAAATGTCAGAGCAAACTGTAATAGAAAAGCAAAAAATTTAGAAATTTAGAATTACACAGAGATGGGTGAGAAAATTATAGGTTGTAGAGTTTGAGACTGTTTCCACTCTTTCATTATAGCTTTATTACCAATGAGGCAAAAAAGAAATTCATTGATAAGAGAAGACTTCACTGTTTACTTCTATAGATAGGGATCCCTTGGTGTTGAAGTCTATTGATGTAAGACCTTGTGAATATCATCATTCTAATTCATTACTCTACAAAAATTTCTTATATTCTGGGGAAACTGTTAAGCTGATAAAAAAGAATAACATTATCCATACATGGAATGAGGGCCAAGGTTGGTAAAAGAAGAATTAACAAAAGAGTATGGGAAGGAAGGAGTTAACAGTAATAGTAGTGATAATGGTAATAATAATGATAATGATAATGGGATGAAGAAGTAAGATATAGATAAATAAATAAAATAATATTAAAGACTTTTTGGCCTATAGTGTGAATATTTGGAGTGGATTTGATTTGAGTGGTAGTTAGAAAATCAGAAAAGACAAATGAATAGCTGATGTAATGGAAGCAGTGAAAAGATAAATGTGAGTCTGGAAGTATGATTAGGGATCATACTAGTTATGGTGTACTGTATTCTCATTAATAGACATGAAACCTAAATCCATAGGAAGACATCGAGTAAATTACAAGCAGCTGAGATTCAGTACATTAGAGAGTATGTTTGTGGCACTACCTAACTAACACAAGAAACAACAGTCAGGTATGAAAAAAGGTGAATTGGAAGAATTTTAGGAAAAACCCTTAAATAGTAGCCCTTAGAGTCCCAGTTACTTATTGCTACAACATATACATCTTGTACTTGCTGAATGATACAGTAGATTGTGTTATTTATTTTTTTATTTGTTTAATTTTTCTTTGCAAAATTCTCTTTTATAGGTTCATACCCTTGGAGTGACAGATTTTGAGTGTTTGAGGTCAGAACATGCAAGAGGGTAAAGGGTATGCACTGGATCAAGTGTAGTGGAGTGATTTGGCATATAGGGGTTCATTTCCAGTCAGTGGCATGAACTAGGGCACATGAAGCAGCTGGGGAAACCATGGAAAGGTCTGTGGGGTGTGTTTTTGGATAGGGACTGTAGTAATGGTGCATTACACCTGACAGCTAGAGAATTGATACAAGTGACTGAGGTATTTTTTTTTTGCCTGCTCTTGGCATTACCTTGATGACATAGGAAATGGCAAAAAATATGAACAAAAATATACGTTAAAATGTATTATTGCTGAAAAACCTCACAGTGTCTTTATTATATATTATTATTAATGAAAGAGACTGTTTGCAAAATATATGAATTTCTTTCAAATATTTTGCTATTGCAAGGTCGTAATGTTGGTCTATGAATTATTACCGTAATTCTTGAATGTCATTGTCATGAAATGTCGCCTTATGAAGTGTTGTTCATGGGCATATCCAGTAATAGATTCTACAAGAATTCCTTGGATTACATCAAAAAGATGAAAGAAAGATATATGGCCTAGTTAGAAAGACAAGAGACTTTCATATGAAGTTGTCAGTTATGTATTTTAATGACAGCAAAAAATAACTGTTGCTAAATAGGTGACATGTAGTAAGCACTATATGTTTGCCCTGCCTCCTGGTAAGATCTTTACATTGGTACATTTTTATAAGTATGTATGCTCTCTTTCTTTTGAACCCCTCCCTTCGGTTGGTTGGTTTGTTGTTTGGACTTAGGCTTATCAACTGCCAAGGTTATTAAGGCCATCACTGTAAATTACATCCACCAACTGAAACATCTTTTAACACCCTCTTCAGGTGTTAAAGATAATTCTAAGACCACACACACACTCACTATGCATGTGGCCCATTCCTCCCTTCGCACCTCTTCCCTATTATGTAGGGAGTCTTTTATGTTTACATTATTAAGTATGGCATTGGTGATGTATCTCCTTCTGGCCATTTGTTTTCTTATTTGTGTCAATTAAGCACTGTCACTTTAGTAATTGTAATGTTTCTCGTTTGGTATGATATTTTATCTTTTATACTCTTGCATCCCCTGTTTCTTCTACCTTTTTTCTATTTACCAAAGGCTTTTTCTCATTACATGCTCTTTGTTCGCACATCAATATCTGATTTTGTCAGCTGTTATCTTATTGCTAGAATGACGTGAGTAGTTCTTTGATAAATTCCTTGCTCATTACTACTGGAAATGTTTCAGTCTCATTGTATGTGGATACATTGTGACCTAAAGATATGAAGGATTTCCTTTTCAAATACCAGCTTCATTTAAGTACAGTTAGTGACTTATATAAAGAAAGAGGGAGAGTTTATTATATGCATATCATGGATATGATGTTCATAATATCTCAAGTATGTGGTTTTCAAGCATGCTGAAGTTTAAAACATGAGCTAGATCTTATTTGGTTTTGATTGACCGATGTGCTTATAAAGCTGGTCCTTCTGTGAGGTCCTCAGACTAACTCTTCATGACTGAGAGGTTGTAGTCCTACAAAATTAGGAGATATTGTTTGTACTGTGGTTATGATAAAATGTTGCTGAATGTAACTATGTAAAAGTAAATGAATATATGGTATCCCTATCATTGTGAGATGTTCATATTCAATAAATTTAAATCATTTTTATGCTGAGAAACTTAGTAATATTCCTTGTAATATTTTGCAGGAAATTTGACTGTTGGTGACCTTGTGATGGTTAATGGATTGTTATTTCAACTCTCCCTCCCACTGAACTTCCTAGGGTCAGTTTATCGTGAAGTACGTCAAGCTCTCATCGACATGCAGACCATGTTCACACTAATGAAGCAGCCTGCTTCTATTACAGTAAGTAAATCTATATTTCTTTATGTTCACTATGTTCATTTAGTTTTGTTGGTAGTTCACTGATCAAGGAATTGTTTGGAACATTTATTATATATGGATTAATTTGATAAAGATAACAAGGTTGATAGATGTGCATTCAAAGGAGTTATAAGATTTCCAAAATTTTAAAGAGAAACTTTTTTTTACTAATTTTATTTGACTATTGAAGGTCATTTCCCCTTAAAGTACATACTTTGTAAAATTCAGATATATTTACAAGATAATCAGATTGAATCTGTTGAACACATATAGTTCCAGGCCAGAGTTGAATTTTTTCTAAATATGTCTCAGTTCCAGACTAAAACATAGAATTGTTAAAAATGTATTGCTTAAGAAATTCTTTTAGTCAGGTTGTTCAACATATATAAGTCCCAAGGTTAAGTGCTGGAGTACTGGTGGAGTGCAGACCATTGTCTCCTTAGAAGTCACAAATCAAGGAATGAGTTAGTGTGTTTCTTTTTGGAATTTTGTGGTTTTCTATTTGTGTTTTAACAAAAATGTAAATTGTTCTTATATTGGTGTAGTTCTAATGGAGAAACACCATGTATACCCAGAAACTCACTGATCCGAAGACAAACTATGCCTCATTTGTATTTGTGAATATAAAAGTCAGTATTTTCTCATTTTGTTAATATTATTGCATCAGTTCTGCAAATAATTAGTAGCTTTCATTTTTGATCAGGTCATCCAAAAGGGACTCCAGTCACAAAATATTCTGCTGATTAACTACTTTTTCCCCTTGCTGATATTTGGCTCTTTAAGTTCACCATCCAATTCAGTAGTAGGGTTTGCTTCAAAATTTGATTTTTTATGAATTGAAGACAAAGGGCCACATAAACACACTACCATCTTTCTACCCTGACTTGTCCTTGAACATTCTAAAACTGGAACTAGGACCCATAATTGTATAGTGGAGTTAGTGGCAAGTAGTAAGGAATTGACCTTATAATATCAGCATGGCTCTTGGTTTGTTGCTCCGGAATTATAATCACAACTAATATTTGGTTGAAATTGGAAATTTTATTTATTAACGAATTTTGGTGTTAATGTTTTATATGGTAAGGTCCATTTGAGTGTAAATAGGAAGTCATTGGCCCCAAATTTGTAGCTTACCCTGTCTAAGCATGGAGAGTTTCTAGAGGCTAAAGCCCCTCTTCTTTGCCCAGTCACATTTTACTCAGAGCTTTTTCCTCAGCTTGTTCTACCATATAGATAAAATTTGAGTTATTTCATTGTGTACTATATCCTTGCAGAATGTCCCAAATGCCATTCCATTGAGAGTAACTCCAGAAGAGGCCACAATTACCTTCAACAATGTTTGCTTTGCATACACTCCAGAGAATCCAGTCTTAGATAACATAAGCTTCACTGTCCCAGCTGGCAAGAAGATTGCTATTGTTGGTGGCTCAGGATCAGGGTGAGATATCATTTTTGGACATCTGAACTTTTATATGATTGTGAGATGTGGCTCAAATATTCATATAGAGAATGTTAGCAAAAGAAAAATAAGTTGAAGAAGTAGTGTGTTGGTCAGCATTAGGAAAGTTAATAGAGGCATTGAACAGGTATAAAGAGAGAATATTCACAGTATACACATGAATAGACGCAGGTGAACCTGCCAATGTTTTATTTTATTGGAGAATTAGGCACCCCCATAAAAAGTCCTTTAGCTTTTTGACTAGACATGACTGCAAATATGTTCTTTCAAGCATCCTGTGCATGAGTGCAGGGATCTCTCCTTACAAACCAGATATCTTTATGTTTACTTACCACCTCAGAGCCCTGACTTGATACTAATTCACTGGTATATTATTTTGAATATCTATTTCTGTTCTGTAGTTTTGTACACATTAGATGCATGATGTATCACATCATGATCATGTGCTGTATGTTATGAAATATTTGAGTATACAGTAATTTTGATCAGTTTCATTTATATTCTTTTTAGGAAGTCAACGATTGTACGCCTCATGTATCGCTTTTATGAACCCAATAGTGGTACCATCACAATAAATGGACAAAACATCAGTGTTGTAGACATTGATAGTCTGAGGAAGGCCATTGCTGTAGTACCTCAGGTAAGAGGCACATAGCTGGAGGAAGGTCATTTTTGTAGTACCTCACGTAAGAGGCACATAGCCTGAGGAAGTTCATTGCTTTAGTACCTCAGGTAAGAGGCACATTAGCCTGAGGAAGTTCATTGCTTTAGTACCTCAGGCAAGAGACACATAGTATGGAGAACATCATTGCTGTAGTACTACAGGTAAGAGGTATGTAGTCTGAGGACATTTATTGCTGTAGTATCTCAGGTAAAAAGCACATAGTCTGAGGAAGGTCATTACTGTAGCTCCTCAGGTATGAGGCACATAGTCTGAGGATGTTCATTCCTGTAGTGCCTCAGGTAAGAGGCACATAGTCTTAGGAAGTTAATTGCTGCAGTACGTAAAATGAGAGGCATAAAGATTGTTTTGAAACAAAATTAGTTATCTGTGTGCATTTGCCCTTCCATTTATAGCATTCAAATAAGGTGTTCTGTTTAGAGTATCTTAACATGTGAGCAATGCATAACTTGCATTCATTACAACTTGCAAAGTAGCAATCTCTGGCATGTATACTAGATCAGGCTACCCATTCACCTCTCCTGTGGTGTCTTTATATTTTAAGACTTATTTATCTCTGGTATCCCCTAATTTCCCTTATCTTTTATTCATTAAATTCTTACCTCTTCACAGAAATTAGTCTTGTTCATGTAAAAAGGAGGGGCACTGTATGAACAGGATGAGTGAAGTAAGACTGAATAAGTGGGGTACCCACCAGTGAAGTAGGTGTGATCAGGCCCACAGCATTTATATTGATGCAAATCACTTTAAACCACGTAAAATAGTGTTGTTGGGTGCCAGTGAAGTTGGTACCCTCTAGTGAGCATTGGCAACAGCATGACTGCTGGCATATCACATAAGTCCACCTCAGTAGCAGTTTAGCTGTTGTAGGAGGAGTGAGTGCATTGTTGTGCTCACCACTTTTACCCTTTTTTTCTTTTTCCCCACCTACTGTGGTTGGAAATACTCATCTTATAAGTGACAAAATAGACCCTAAAGTTGCACTTTACAATAGAAATAAGCCACTTAAAAAGATTTCTAATATTATTGGTATGAGCTTGAGATCAGTACGAGGATGAGGGAAGAAATTTGATGATAGTAGCAGCACTGCTACTGTGACCCATGTGAAATGCCCTAGGAAGTCCAGAAAAAGTCTCTCCACGTACTATGAATGCTTTTAAGTGTCAAGTGGATACAGATCCATGCATGAGTGCAAAAGAATTAAAAGAAAAAGCCTAAACTGTGCAGTGATGTGTTGGTAAATTCCATCACTGCTTGCATGAGGACCTTAAGCACCAGAGCTGCAGGTTCTGTCCCAAACTGTTCATAACCCATGGGCATCAGAATAAAAGAACTGATTTTTGCAAGAAATATGTGGTGTGGGATATGGCTAGATTCAGAAGTGTCTTGTGGAGTGATGAGTCCACTTTTTTTTTGTGTCAGGTGGCCATGCCTGGCATGTTTACAGGTGACCAGGCTGTGAGCCATTTAACCCTAAGTACATTGCAAGCACTGTAAAATTCCCTGCTTCACTTATGGTACGGGATTGTTTCAGGTTTTATGGCGTTGGGGACCTTGTAGTATTGTCAAAGAATGAAACTGTAAACAGACATAGTTACCTCTAGTATTAGACTATCTTCCAGATTCATTCAAAAAGTTCATGTCCCAAGTGTTCATGCAGGATGGGGCTTCTTGCCATACTGCCAGACAAGTAACTGATTGGCTTAGGGACTATATAGTAGAGTTTTACAATGACTGGCCCAGGAATTCACTGGATATAAATCCAATAGAAAACTTGTGGCCACTTATGAAAATGAAATTACATAACTGGGATACCTCATCATTACTTAAGCTGGAGGTGGCCGTTCATGAAATTTAGGCAAAGATGTACCCTAAATGGCTACAGAACCTTGCTGATATAGTTCCTGGTCATTTCAAGGTGTATAAAATGGAAACGAATAAAGTACTAGCTGGTGGTGAATATGCAGTTTCTATAGCTTTATTTCTTGTTTATTCTTGATGATTGTACCACAGCCCCTTTCATTGGTTGGCACTGTATGTTTCAGAAGTACAGGGAGCAAGATGAAGGGCAAGACTGAGGAGATGAAAGGATGGGTATAGAAGGGTTAGGGTTATCGAGGCCTGAACATGTAGGAGGGAAAGAGGAGGCCATTGGATAGAATTAATTAACATGGTGTGTGGGGACCAGCATGCTGTCACTGGGCTGAACCATGGAATATGAAGTGATTAAGACAATGCTCTGAGTACCCTGTGGGGTGTAACTGTGGCTTAGTAGGCTCTGGTTTTAGTTTTCAAAGCATACACCTAAGCCAAAAATCCTCTAACACTCTTGTTCCCCTCCAGTCTGATCTGTGCACCCCTTTCCCATAAGCCTAACCAGGTATTCTTAGTAGACTTATACCCCTGTAATTTGAACATATGCATTTTCTTTCATCCACATTGGCTATGATTAGGGCATGGTTCTACCTGTGCCATATCAAATACCATAAAATGAAAATAGTTTTTTGACTTGGCTCACTGTGACCAACAATTCTTAGCTAATCAAGGAATTCATGCATTCAGTTGCTTTGTGGCTGTCAAGGATCATGGGGAATTTGCTCTGAATGTAAAATAATTAAATCTACATTAGTGTCCCAAAACTAGTGGAAAAAACTCTTAATGGGAGAAACTCACTTCAGACATTGAGATCTGAAGCTGCAAGCCATATTTATGTGTGAGAACTTAGGTGTGTATATATGTGTAACATGATAATTAGCTGTATTGCATAATATTTATGGGAATAAGTGTTAAAGATTTCCAAATTTCATTTATATCTGTTTGTCTTTATAAATACAGTAACTAGTAATATGTTATTTCCAGGACTGTGTTCTGTTTCATGATACAATAGCCTACAATCTACACTATGGTGACCTCTCTAAGGATTCCAGCCATGTGCAGTATATTGCCAAGTTGGCCGAGCTTCATGACTCAATTATCACTTGGTCTAAGGGTTATGAAACTCAGGTAAAAATTTATGTGAAATATTGTCAGTCATCTGGATGTAAATATTACTCTAAGGTATGATAAGGAAATGTAGAATAGTTTAGACATGTGGATAGGATGAGTGAAGAAAGACTGACTTAATTGGGTCTTCATGTTAGAAGTGGAGGAAGGTGGAAGACTAGTGCAAGGGAAGCATTGGAGTATTAGGGCCTAAACATTCAGGAGGTAAGAGGTGTGCATGGAATTGAATGAACTAGACCAGTATTGTAAGGGAGACAGGCGAGGTGAAGCAGGCCATGAGAAGCAGCTAGGATAAACCATGGAATATTCCTTAGTGCTTTGTTGTAGATGGTGTGCTTTGATTTAAGTATATTATTCATGATAGATAGAGAATGGATCTATGTTGATGGGGCCATTTTTCATTTCTTCCAAACATTGCCTTACTGGAGCTGAAAAAAAAGATTATATGATGCATTAAGAATCATGATAGATTTTTTTCTTTAATGTTTGTTTTAGATTGCTGCAGATGACAAGTTCAAGCTGAAAAGTAAATGATTGAAAACTAATAAATATGGATATTATTTTTGCTATTGCATTTCCTTGTGCAAATCTTTTGACAGGTAGGAGAACGAGGATTGAAATTGTCTGGTGGAGAGAAGCAGCGTGTGGCCATTGCACGAGCCATATTGAAAGATGCACCCATCCTTATATTTGATGAAGCAACTTCCTCTCTAGACTCTATCACTGAGCAGGTATTAATCTAATATTTTTTGCATATATATTTGTCATTTCCCGTAGCATCAAGAACAGAGTACCTAAAGTATTTATGAAATTAATCCAGGTTTAGATGAACTTTAGCACTAGTTTGATTTATAGATTAGCTAGCTGCTTATAGATAGCACCCATTTAGTCACCCCCATTTAGGTTGTATCATTGTTGGTGGATGAAAAGGAGTAGTCTCATTAAAGATCTCATTTCAGACAAGTCCATTATTTCCCTGTTACTGATTGTAGTGCAGCCTCAGGAGCCCCGTAAAAAGGGTTCTTGGGTTACATATAACAATAACAATAATAATAATGATAATGATAATAATACAAAATGTTTATAAGATGACCCATTCTGTCTTAGCTTCCATAAAGAAAAAAATGAGGAAATATAGTCCACACCAGACTCATCATGATTACTCCTGTTATTGTAGTGAGGACAATAACCTGTCTTTTCTGAACTAAACTCATACTTTGACTGCTTACTGTTAGTCTGGTTTGAGATTCTCCTTTGATTATGTTAATGTCTTTGGCTTGAAGGGTCTTATGCTGACTTAATAAGGGTGATATTGAGCTTCAAAAATCAGCCAACATAGCCATAGCAAAGATATGAGAGGTAATTTAATTGAATTTTTGTAATACTTACATATTATGCCAAGAAGTATTTTTAAAACTGATAAAATCTTGTCTCAGAGCATAATGGGTGCTCTCAGATGTGCAACAGCTGGAAGGACGGCCATCTGCATTGCTCACCGTCTGTCAACCATAATTGATGCCGATGAGATCCTTGTTTTACATGAGGGTCATGTTGCTGAACGTGGCACTCACAAGGACCTCCTTGCCAAACATGGTTACTATACTAAGCTTTGGAACTCGCAGCACC
>JAUTXX010386212.1:0-13159 GCA_032273605.1 Panulirus laevicauda
ATGTCAGTAAGAAAAAGAAAGTTAAATTATTCCGTTTTCAGAAACATTTCTTTGTCGTACCTGAGGTGCACAAGATATATTGTCTTTTTCCTCTGCATTTGCGAAAATATTAGTTTTGTAATTCATGATTTTCATTGGCCTTTTTTTTTTCCTATTGTCTGACGCCCAGCCTGTGATCCATTCTCTAATAGATCTTGAAGAGTTTCGTTCCTACTTAACGTAAATCAGTCCAACTCATTCGCTATAGTGTCGAGTCTATCATCGTTTGTCCACAGGTATTTCGTTGTTGTATTGGTGCCCAGTACAACCCCCCAAAGTCTCAACCAACCATTGTGAATGTGATCGGTAATCAGTTGACCCCGTGGGGTTGTGAAGTAAGACTAGGTCGCAGTCCTGTTGACCCCAGGGTCACGGTGTGTTGACCCCCAGGGGATGGGCCTCAGCCGCTAACATCCTAGCTGTTCCCTCCTGAGCATTGCATACCATTTTCATGTCCTCCTGGGCTCCGACAGATAGCTTAGGGTCACTGACTCTATAAGTATATATATAACTCGGGTCTTTATCAGCCTGGGTGATATTCAATGACCAGACTCTTGAATTTCTCCAGCATCACCATGAGTCTCCCTCCCAGGTGGTGTGACTGTGTGGCCACTGGCTTGGCGTGTGACTGTGGCCACTGGCCTGAGGTATGACTGTGGCCATTGGCCTGAGGTGTGACTGTGGCCACTGGTCTGACGGTGTGACTGTGGCCACTGGTCTGACGGTGTGACTGTGGCCACTGGCTTGGCGTGTTACTGTGGCTTCTGGCTTGGCGGTGTGACTGTGGCCACTGGCCTGGCGGTGTGACTGTGGCCACTGGCCTGGCGGTGTGGCCGTGTGGCCACATATCTGTCCAGCTGGATGTTTTGGTCTCTGGACGAGTCATGGTTGGCCGTCCATTATTCCCCACTTGGAATTTTCCACAGACATCAACCTACCTCAAAAAAAAGAGGAAAATAAATAGAAATTTTGAATTTGCTGAACCAACCAAATATCATCGTCTCGTGCATGAACTTTTGTTTTTTGAAACCAACATATTTTTGCCATCTTCTGGGAAATTAAAAATTTTAAAAAGAAAACAAGAAAGTTTTCCCTCATTTTTCGAACATATTTTAAAGAAAATGTATTGTACATATTGTTTTTAAACTGGTATTGGTTGAAGTTTACACTTTGACAGGGTCACTGTTGTGTGGTTTGTTGTGGAGTTGGCGTTAGTGGATGGCAGGTGCCTCTGTCATGGTACAAGTCTGGTGGATTTTTCTCCTGATAACGTGTCCTTAACCTTGACCGAACGTCGTCAAACCTCGAGAGAATATTTGCCTTACCAATAACTTGGTGAGGAAGTGATGGTAATGAGAAACTGTAAGATTTTCTCTGTAGGATATATGATATATATTTATGGCATAGCCTCAGTACCGAGACATGGCTGGTACAGCATTATACATATCTAGCACCAGCGTTACCGGACTCTGCCTGCCTGTGGCTACACCGCGAGTGAAAAGACGCCTTCATCTGGGCTGTATCATCATGAGTTGACGAAAGGTATTACAGTCTCGTCAAAGTACTTCTCACGCCAACCCATCATTTCCCTGCTCCTGATTTCAGCGCAGCTTCAAAGGTGCTGGATCTCCCCAGAAAGCCTCCTGAGGGTCGCATGTAATATAAGAATATCCAAAACTTTGTTATCGAACGTATTGTCAAGACAGAGATGGCCACACCTCTAGCCACAGGAATAATCTTGTGTGTCGTCGTCCATTCCTCTCTTCTTGCTCTCGCTCACATTTTAACTTGTCATCCAGGGAAGCTCAGAGATTTTAACTTGTCACCCAGAGAAGCTCAGAGATTTTGAGCACAATGGAACGACCCTCGAACACGACGGCACGACCCTTCAGCACGACGCCTTAAACCTTTTGGCTACGACGATTTAGACCCTTGAGTACGACGATTTTAACCCCTTGAGTGCTTCGACCTTATCCCTTGAGCACGACTACATTAACCTTTGGGCAGAGTGACTGAAATCGAGGGACTGAAGGAGTCAAGTTCTTGGTACTCATTTGGTTGGTCTTTCAAGTGTTGGCCTCAGCCACCAGCTGACAAACCTTTCCTTAAAGATTCTTGCGGAAAAAAGATGTCAACTCAAGCTTGCAGTAAATCGCAACGTGCGTCATCAGTAATTTGTATATTGACTCCACCTTCCCTCTGTACCCACATTTACCGTAATAAGAATGTGTAGAATTCAGGAAGAACATTAGAGATTATACGTGAATCAAAGAGGTGGCTGTGTTCTGTCACTTCAGTATGTATGTTGAGGAGATTTGCTGCACAGTTCATCCCAGGGAGATAGATACTGTATGTGTAGGTTGATCGTAACTCTTCACAGGTTCAGGTTACTTGGTGCCGTGGTGGGTGGGTGAGGGGGGTCGGCGTCCGTGTGCTCCGGCGCTCATTTCAGCTGTCTGGCTTGCTTATAATAAGGCAGCCAGCATCCTGACCCTCGCCTTATTGTCTAGACACACTGCAGGTACCGGCGAAGAGGATGATCGTCATATTACGTGGGCTTTTTTATCATTTATCAATGAGGAACGTTTATCAAAATATGAAAGATGGATCGCGTCAGTCGCGACCGTAAGTGGTGAGTTAGAAATAAAGAAGCACTGGCCTGCACCAGTGTCCTGGCCTGTGGGTGAAGCCAGTTTGTGCGCAGTGTTCGGTAGTCGTCTGGCCACAGCCTGAGGCCACATCTCAGAGCATCAGTATTTGTCCTCGTGTGTGGATCGATGAAGCCGATGTTGGCTCATCTTTACTGATGGTCATCCCACAAAAAGCCAGGTTATTGTGCATTTAGCCGCAGCTTGCCTGCCTCTCAGTTCAGCGTCAGTGTACACATCCTCTGGCAAATAGCCAGATAAACTCCTCACGTGATGGCAGCCAGTATCCTGCTCCTGTTACATTTATCTTTTGACTCTTCCGTCTTCTTGCTGAAAAATCTGCATTATTAGTTATCTTAAGGCCTTTTTTTTATCTATCTATCTCTTTCTTTCTGTCGCATGAATGGCAAGGTCAGTCGGTTTAGACTGTATTGTGGTGCAGTTGCTTGAACTTGTCTGCCTCAGTCAAGAATGCACTTTTTGTTCCCTCGGTGTTATTTTCTTACAAACTTGAGGACGGCGGTGGGTGGTGAAGCCTCGCCCACATCTGCTGGGAACCGTTTCCCTTTTTGTACTTTTAAGTTTTTAGTTTTTTTTCCTATTTGATATGATAATACTCTCTGATTCACTCCTTTTTTTTTGTCTCATTATTAAGATGCTTGCCAGGAAAATCAATGTCTTCTTGAACATGCAGTACCTTCGTCCACTAGGAAGGAAGCGAGACAACTCTCGGCTGTATAAATCATTGTTACTCACCTCTCGTCGCAGCTTCTCGCCATATCTCACTATCTCTCCCTCCACACATCTCATTACCAAGTCATTACATCTCCAGCCACACCACTCGGCCCATCTCCTCACCACAGGATGCATTATCCCTTGAATTCCATTCACGCCACAGAGTCCCTCGCCACACACCGGCCTTCACAGTAAAAATACTTGTCATCACACAGTTCATACTGCCCACAGCCCATCACTTAACACTGCCCACCAGTTTACAATTGGCCTCAACACAGCTTTCCCACTCCGCAACTCTTCACCACCACACAATTCCCTACCACAAATCCCAACCTTTTCTCCCTATACATCTCTCCACCACATATCTCCTCCGTATGTCTCCCTACTTTACACCACACATCTTTTTACAAACCTATTTTCTGCCATGATACTTTATAATGATAATGGTAATGATAATTATGTTGACGACAGTTAACTTTTTCCTTTTTGATTAACTGCTGAAAAGATTCACAGAAAATACGTACATCAGTAAAAAGTGGGGTGATGAAAGGAGGCTAAAGAAAGTCTTGACACATGTATTAGGGTGGAGGTTAGGTTTCAATGTACTGATTTTTGATGAGGTTCACAGTTGTTGGGATGCGACTGTTCCTGTAGTGGTCAGCACGACTTCGTATGGGTTCGGCTGTGTTGTGTCGAAGTGCTGCTCGGGGTCAAGGGATCTCATGTGGTATTGGGTGATGGTGGCGAGTATGGTGCATCAGCTCCTTCCTGAGTCATCGGATAAGTTCCTGGTGAAGGACAGAAAGAGTTGTGAAGACCAGTGTGTTTAAACCCTTTTGATATGTGCTGATACAGGGACAAATGACGTTCTTATATGCCATTTTCTGCACCATTTCTTGTATCCCATGTTGTGCGGTGGATAGGGAAGAAGACCAGGCGGAGAGTTGGGAAGGAACGAAAGTTTGTGTAGATGCGCCAGAAGTCCACGTATCTTGAGTCGACAAATATTGTAAAGATGATAACTGAAGGATATGATGATGGTGTTGACGTGTTTCTTGCAGCCTAGCTTATCGTCCAGTGACACCGAGAAGCTTGGTGACTGAACGACCTGGAGGAAGTTGGGGCCGAACGAAGCAGCAGGGTTCGTGATTAAGGCTGACGTGCATGACTGCATTCTTGCTTCGGTTGATGGTGACGTGTTTTAACATTTTCTAGTACTGTAAACTATTAGAAAATGTTCTTGGGGTCGAGGACTGCTGTGAATACTTATACCAATGGTGAAGTCAACGTACCTCCATCGAGGAGCTGCATTCATCAGGGCGTCGGTTATAACGATGAGGAAACATAAGGTTCTCATCTTTTTGACCTGTCATGCGGACGCCACAGGTGAGGGACTGGGAAGTGGAGAGGGACCCTTCAGAGACGCATAGCATTCCGACGCTCACTGAGGAAGTCTGGAAGCCATGGAATGAGGCTTTGTAACCCGGGGTTGATGGCGATGTTGAATGTTATGTTATGGCTGACGAGGTTGAACGCTTTGGTGAACCTAACGAAGATGAGAACTACAAAGGTCTTGCATCTATCTGTGTTGCGGTAGATGAAATCTTGGGAGCTGACGAGGTAATGGGTAGTAAAGGTCTTCATATCACCAGACTCCTTGGGGTTAGTGGAGCTGGAAGTGTCCCTGTAAGACTGGCTAGAAATAAAACTATTTTTACAAAGTAGACAGAGGGTCGGCAAGATGGCGACGGGGTATAACCCAGGGCCTTGAGAATCCACACCTGTGCAGCATCACACACACCCACCCACCACCACAGCTCTACCAAACACCTCCCTTAGTGCACGCCTACCGCCATGATAGCATTACTCAACTCCCGACCACCGTCGTGCTCAAAGGGTTAGATAATTGGGCAGCGCATGACGAGTCTCCCCGGGAGCCACTCCTGACCCTCCCTCCCGCCACACACACACACAGCTCACCACCTGGCTGCTTCACGCCGATGTAACCCTCAGCTGCCCACGGGGCAGTTCGTGAGGGAACACCTCTGTACAGGATATACTGGCACTGCATGCTTCATTAGCGGCCACGTCTGGTGGTGGCCAATCTCCGACCATACACCCCACATCATACTTTTAGCCACGGCCATAACGGCCCTCTGCTGCAGCTGCGGGTATCAGACGCCTCACCAGCAGCTGGGGGCTGGTGCTGGGGAGGTGATGCTGTGGTTAGCCGCATGAATAGTACACAAAAGAGTGAACTGTGGGCGCCAATAGCGATCTTATCTTGCCTCGGGTTCCCTGGATATTACGAACGACTCTCGAGCCAATGACCATAATTACGGGTTATACTTAAGAAATCATTTTTTTACCAGATAATTATCGTAAAAACTGCGAGCAACGAAAACCAATGAAGATGCTTATATTAGCGATTCTTGTGCGTTACATTAGGGTCGTGAGACGGACCTGTAGATAACATTACTTCACTCAATTTATCATCGTTGAACAGAGACCAAATAATCCTGTAAACCTGAAAAAAAAAATGTGTAACCCTTGGTTATACATTTTAGGAGCCACCTGACAAGATGAAATTTCTTAGTTTGTATTCCAAGTGAAGCGTGTCTTTGAGCTAGCTTTGAGGCGTGGCTACAGGCTGGGTGTGAGGAGTGGCTACAGGCTGGTTGTGAGGGATGGCTACGGGCTGGTTGTAAGGGATGGCTACGGGCTGGTTGTGAGGGATGGCTACAGGCTGGTTGTTAGATGTGGCCGGAGGGGCTGATGTGCATCGGTTTATCTTCGGTGGCTACCGGCGTCAGTGTGTGAGGGTCCGGGCTTCCCTGCAGTCTCCCAGGGAGGCAACCCGAGCCGCCGACATTTACCCTCATGACCTCCAGCTCAATTTTTCGTGTGGGGAAATAATACCAGAATCAGCGAGAGAGAAAAAAAAGTAAACCGGGAGATATGATTCTTCTGAGACGAATTGTTCGTGAAATTCTTTGCAAATTAGTTTTTTTATTTATTCCTGGAGCACCTCTGATTCTTGGCGTCCAGGGGACTCGCTCATTATGCTTGTACACGGGTCCCCTCTGTGCTCATAACCTCTCCTTCCGCAGGCACCAGACCGCTGCGGCCTCACTCACTCACTCTCTGAGGGTGACATTACCCAGCAGGTCTTGTGTGTCTGGGTCTTCTACAGACAGGTGATGTCTCTACGTCCTCTGTATAATACAGAGTTTGTCCACATTCTCGAAACCAGTCTGTTAAAAAGGCTTTATGTGTCTAAGTACATGTTGACAAAATTTTCCTGATATAGTATGGGTGAAAGGTACCTAACTGGGAGTAGGTGGAGGCGAGTATAGAGAGTTCACTACAACGACAAAGTAACAGGTGAGAGTGAGTTTATATATGGCCTGGGACAGAGATGTTCATCCACCCGACGTGAAAAAAAAGGAATAGTATTTATAGCATTAGAATATGGTCATTGTCACTGTGATCACAAGCTCTTTATATACAGAGCCTCAGAGTATAACTGAGTTCAAGAGTTATGACGGACGGAATATATTGTCAGTGTGAGAGGAAATCACAAGGAGCTGTACGTCAGTTCGTCTCTCTTTCGAAGTGATCGGTGAAGTCTGAGGTGAGGCAGTGGCAGACCTGCGGCAGGAGGCGGGACCTTTAGCGGGTCAGAGGACTGGTCAACGGTAGCGGGTACATGTACAGATTGCCCACAAAGTCTTGTCACTTTTATGTAGCATTTATAAATATATCTATCAATCGTACATTTACAAAGTAGTGAAGATATAACATTTATTCGCAAATGTAATGTTTTCCATCAATCATTTATGGCAATTAGTTGCAGTTAATTGCTCCATATGTTCGATGGCTCTGTGTGCTTGTGTTGGTTAAACTTTATTGCAGTAATGTAGTATGTTAGTCACTGGCGGGTACTAACTGACTGAGGGCTGTCCAGCTGGTTGACTGAGGGCTGTCCAGCTGGTTGCCTGAGGGCTGTCCAGCTGGTTGCCTGAGGGCCGTCCAGCTAGACTCGTGAGGGCCGTCCAGCTGGCTCCTGAAGCTCCCCGCCCAGAGAACCTGTGGCCGCGGATGCCGTCCCCCGACCACCTGCCTAACGCGACGAACGACCCGTAAAAATCGTTCCCGTGACTGTTTTACCTGTTGGCCGAGTGCTTTTTGTTGTTGGGAGGGCCGGCGGCGGGGATGTCCGCCATAATGACTCTTCCGCCTGGAATCAAGACGTGTACCATACATCCTGCGGGGAGCGGGGATTCCCGCGGGGGGGGGGGACACCACGGGGACCCTGGTCCTCCACGGGAGCAAGAGAGAAACGAACGTTCAAGGAGGAAAACCCTGGAGGGGTACGCGAGGGAACGTCACTATAATTGATGCCCCACAGGTCGGTGCGGTGTCGCTGCTGAGAGGTAAATGAACAACTCATTTGGCAAGGCTGGTGTGCCGCGTTAGAGTCGTGACATGAAGGATGAAGTGGAGCTGAAGAAGGCGATGAGAGGGCTGTATAGAGGGAGGTGAAGCAGCTTTTAGACGCGAAGGACGCAAGACCATAGGACAAGCAGTATACCTTTACGTAGGAGATATGACTCACACAGCGCACACGGATGGTCCACATGGATATTTCAGTCGAGGTTGGAAATGATAAGTAGGATGGAATTTGGAAAAGTTTGGGTTAATCGCAGAAATGCCAGGGGAGTAATTGAGAAAGTGCAATTACCGTAATTACGTAGTATGAACATCTGGAATCAATTTGCTCTGAGTAAAGCAGTCTGGTGAAGCGATGTGAATGGCAGTAAAAGTAGAGGGAGACTGTGAGTGAGGCAGGATGATTAAGAGCTGATAAAGAAGGCGCAGATGAGGACAATAAAGAGGACTGAGTTATAGGGAAGTCTGCCCACCACAGAAGAGAGAAGAGTGAGAGGTGACCAGATCACAACCTCTAAGTTCTTATGCCGGATTGATGACGTTGGCAGCGAGTAGTTTTCGAAAGGTGTGCAGATGCAGATAGAACAAACAGAGGACATACATTGGGGTTAAGCAAGAAACATGTTAGAAACGGATGTAGAAAGTTCCTTTTTGTTGTATATGTGGTGGATGAATAGAATAAACTGAATGAGGAAACTGTGACTGCCGGTAGCACACAGAAGTTTGATAAGTTCAATGATAGGAGGGAAGGTTGAAGAGATGAGATCCCACGGGTGTAGAACTCCCTCTCTGTACGGTACAGACAGGTCATTACACACACATGTGCGCGCGTTTACATGCTACATATTTTTCCCATCGTATGAAGAAAAGCTGTCAGAGAGGCAAACACTCAGACCAGAGGACACGGGCCTTTGTGGTGTAGTACTTACGGTTACTGACCATGAGTCAACAGTGGCCAGCCTGGGGTCGGACCACCATGGGTTCGAATCCTGGGTGTGGCAGTCCGCCTACTCCCAACCTAGGTGTTCATCCTCCCCTCTAGGCTGTTCTGTAGATGGGTACCTGACTTAGGTTAGTGTGTGTGTGTGTGTGTGCTTAGGAGTAGATACATGGTACATATATAGAAGGTTATGAGACGGTGCAGCACGTATGCAAAACTCTCTCCCGGTAATAAGAAATGAATGATGATTACAAATAGTAATGACGCAGGTTGAGGAGAGGGCTTGTCTCCGGTTATAATGACTCACTCACACCTTTACATACATGTCATGTACGCCAGGCAAGGTGTGGGCTGTCGCCACGTTGTTGGCGAAAGACAAACATATGATACGTAATGGATTTGTCTTTGTGTGTGAGTGTGTGTTAAAAGAACGATTCTCGCTCTGACGGATATCCTGTACAAAATGGAAGGAGATTACCGAGGCAGTGACTCATACTGTGGCATACTATGCCACACCTCACGTACAGTCACTCACATACTCATCACCATACTCACTGCAAAGACTAATAGTCATCACGTTTACGTAATCTTATGTACACTTCTCATTCTTACAAGTCTTATCCACACTTACCACTCAATAAGACGATCACCAATATCAATACTACTCATCCTTGTCATCCATATTTCACACATACCACTCATACTAGAACTTCCAACGGCACTAGCACTTATAATCACACTTACACTTAACAGCAGATACAAATTCAGACTACTGTCATTGTAGACTCCTTTTTTTATGTTAGTTGAGACGGTACGAGCAACTGAATGTCTTAATTAAGACCATCCCATGAACGCTGTGTGTGTGTATACCCTAGCCGAAGCCAGGACCCCAAGTTGTCAACCAATCCTTAGGGGAGGATGAACAGCTGGGTTGACTGTGGACCGACTGCTGAAACGAGGATTCGAAACTGTGCGACCGACAGGAACTCATATTCATCATCAGCACTCACGCTCACCACTTCCACACACGCAGTTGTATCTATCCGCAGTTGTATCTGACCATATTGAATTGTGGGAGGACTGAATTCCGAAGAAATTCTTGAATCATTAGAATAGTCGGGAGTGATCAGATATACAACTAAGTGCAGGACATGTACAGGTTACATGCTGAGCGGAGGAAATCCGCTTGACAACACTGGAGCTGCGAGATAACTTTGGAGAAGCTAAAGGATTGAGGAGGTGTCCATGAGAAATGTGGTCGAGACGTGGGAGAAGCAAGAAATGAAGATGATTGTCCAGAGTTATTGATATAGCTGGTATGGCCCCACACACACCCGACTGTTGCCAACTACAGCCTGGAGAGAGTTAGTGTGTATCCTCCACACGACGGCTGGTCAAGATTTATTTAGTACCAAGTCTCCTCAGACACCGTGGCTGAGAGATCCCGGATTTTGGACCCTTTCACCACCCAAAGTACACCTCACCACCTGTCGTCATGTCGTCATTATCTGTTGTACGTGTAGACAGACCAGCACAGCGAGCGATGCATCTCGCCAGTGTTGGCTTCTCGTATATCATGAGTCGATGCCTCCAGACTTGGGTGTCTCGCTACAGCAAGGGAACATATCCAGTCCCATGATGCTCAAAGCACCACTGAGCCTCACTACCATCAGGTTCCCCGGTGCTCAAGACCTGTGTGAAGAGCTTCACTCTCCTGCGATTCGCTGGTGCTCAAGACTTGGATTACTTTCCTCCAAGGGAAGTTGTACAGACCTTCCCCTACGGGTTCACAGTGGCGCGGCCACAGCCTCACCTGATCCCTGAACCAACTAACGTACTTCCACCCTCGTCAGTCAGTCAGTTATTATTTCCGTTCGTTTCTGTCCTCGTGACATGGCGCCCAGCATCATGCAGGATTGTGATGGGTGAAAAATAGAGCCCCTACCACACTCAGACACCTGACTAAAGTATGAGAGAGAGGGGCGGTTCGAGTTTAGCTTCGGTTTAAGAAGGTTGCGTCATCGGTTTTCAGTTAAGAATACCAGTAGGTGTTGTACTCCATCTGGAGTTATATCTTCTCCAAATAAGAGCACAGATGCAAGTCTTAACGTGACGTCGTTCCTCACCGTCAGTGACCAACTCTGCGGGTATGAAAACCACAGTTTGGGTTGACTTCTGTCGTTAACCTTACGTTCACTGTACTTAGGAGTGCGCGCGCGCGTCCCGTGGACACACACACACACACACACACACACACACACACACACACACACACACACACACACTCGTGAATTTCAAGTCGTTGTCTGAGTAATATTTTTCATTTGTTCTGTGTATGTTTTCTGTCATGTGTGAACGAAAACATGGTATACCATGAGTTTGGTTTACTTTAGTAAACAGTACAGTTATACCCTGGGCAGTTTACAGTATAGTAATCCCCTGGTCAATGTACAGTACTGTAATATCCTGGGCAGTGTGAGAACTATCAATGGCTGTAGTTCGTGTGCATATGAATAATGGGTATAATGGTCATCTGGAGCATACTGGATGGCCAAGGTATATAATGACCTTGGTCGATATCACCTAATGTCGTACCTGTAATTATTGTACCTGCAGCAGCAGCAGGAATCGTTACAAGTCCAACACCATGAGCACGAGGGTACGATCCTTAAGTATGATGGCCGGACCTTTCTCCTTAGCCTTAAGGGTAAGGTCGTAAGGCCAGGTGATGAATGTGTGGTAGTTCTTCAGGGGTTCAGTTTTACCCTGTTCTTCGTATGTTTCCTTCCCCGTGTGTGATGGATTCCCGCTAACGTCCCACTCAGGACCGGGGGAGCCAAGGCAGCCATACTGCAACCCTTCCTGACACTATCTCACTACATGACACCGGAGTAAAGCGACAACATACCAGTAATGTAAGGTAAGCAATGGGTTGCCGTCCATCTTCAGGGATAAGATAGAGACGGTAGAGTGCACAGGCTCCACCTTATATATGTCGAATAGGAGGGTCATATGTTTGTGTGTGTGTGTGTATTTGTTACACATTCGTAAGTGCCTATTTGTACAGTGTGGAACGGGAGGTCTATACTGGTGGAGCCCCTTTAACCTTCCAAAATCAGACAACCCTTTAGACTTTTGGCTGCTGTCAGTATTCGATTACATCGCTGTGCTTCATTCATCCGCTACCCAGATATAAAAGCGATATTTAACATATCTAACATTGTGTGTGTGTGTGTGTGTGTGTGTGTGTGTGTGTGTGTGTGTGTGTGTGTGTGTGTGTGTGTGTGTGAGGTTAATCATTTGTACAGTATGGCGAGAGAAGGCTACGTTCGAGGGGCCTGTTCTCTTGAACTCTACCTATGGCGAGATTTTGCATGGTGGGCCTTGTGTCACGACGGCTCGTGACCCTCAAGTCGACACACAGTCGCTGGTGTATGAGAGGCGGTAGTGGAGGACGCCCCAGGGGTCGGGTTCCGGCAGGTGGGTGACGCCTCCAGTGGTACAGACACAGTGGGGAAGTATAGCAGCAGTGGAAGGACTTAACCTGCGCCACCCACACGCTCTCTTAGCTCCTCCGCCTATGTCATGAATACGTTTTTGTTCGTATCTGCAGTGGATCCGCTCCCTCGGGGATATTCTTGAGTTATTTGAGACACCATTAGGATGATGATAAGACAAGAGGAGGTGCATTTATTTACCACGGGAATGTGCGGTTAGTTGCAGTAGGAGCGGGCACTGCGCCTCCGCCCGCCCGCCACCGTTACCGCACTCCAGGTCTTGTCAAAGGTTACCATCGGGTGGTTTGCGGCTTACGCAACCGCCAGTGTTTGTTTCCTGTGGCGTTCACCATCATTACAGTCGTGATATTATGATTCAGCCCGTGTTAAGACCTGTGGTGGGTTGCACGGAGGAGCAGGAGGTAAGGTAACGGGGGTTGGCACGGGAGGTCCCTGTAGGATGTTGAACTTGGTGTGTGGTGCGCCTCGCCCGACGGCCAGACCTCTCGCAGGAACCATCTGCTGTGTAGATGCTCCTGCCTCTGCTCGACACCTGACGGGTCTATATTATACCCGTGGCCGTGCTGCTCTGGCCCGTACCACCACACCCAGGGCCGTGCTGCTCTGGCCCGTACCACCACACCCGAAGCCGTGCTCTGGTTCGTACCACCACATGGGGCTTTGTTGGGTCATGTGGCCACACACAGGACCCTGGCCTGAGCCGTAACATAAGTTAAACAAGGAACACCCCAAAAGACAATTATTTACGGTAATTTGTGTAAAACATTATTGATTCCTGATACACTAATTGTGTGCAGTGTTTGCAGCTCTGACGAGTTGATAGAGAA
>JAUTXX010386434.1:0-13158 GCA_032273605.1 Panulirus laevicauda
TATATCACACCTTACGTTAGCTCCACGAGTGTTTGTGTGCGCGTGTGTCTATACGTGTAGACTGAAGTGCGTTTGTCCTGGTTTTTGTTGTGTGATGTACAACCTTCAGTGCGAGTTGGGTTGATGTTTGCCTGAGAGCCCCTTCCACCAAGCATGAGAACTCTGACGCAGAGGAAATGGGTTTTCTCTTTAACAAAAGAGGAAATGAGAAACATCAGAGACGAAACGATGGAAGGGAGGAATAAGGAAAAGACGAGAAGGGTAAAAGACAAAAAATCAGGGAAATGGAAATTGGAAAAATGAATGGATGGAAAGGGTAGATATGCAAGGATGAAGAGGAGAAAAAGGAAAGGACGAGAAGTGAATAGAGAGAAATTGGGGAAAACTAGAAAAAACGAAAGGATGGAATGGGCAAATGCATGGATCGGGCAGAGAAATGAGAATAAAGATATACATCCCAACACATGACAGAAGTGAAGATGATTAGACAGCCCGGAAACGAACAATACGACGAGAAAAGGAAAACCTTGACAAATGAAATTAAAAAAAAAAAAAACGGGGAGACGAAAATGTGGGGAAGGAAGCGGAAGATATATGAACAGAAAGCAATGGAAAATTAGCGTGAAGACCACGGTGGGACCAGGAGATAAATGACGACATGACAGCGACAAATATATTGTGGAAAGAAAAAGATGAATTTTACTTAAGGATAAGATATTACAACAGACGAGGCTGCTTGTGGCTTTTTTCTTTCAGGACTTGCGAGTGTCTGGATCCTCGTGTAAATGTGTCTGGATCTGCGTGTAAATGTGCGAAAATGAGAGTGTGAGTGTGTGTAAATGTCTGTTTATGCGTTTGGTGACTTTGCCTGACTTTGTGTGTAGATGTGTGTTGGCTTTGTGTGTAAATGTGTTTTTACGTGTTTTGTGAGTGCGTGTAAACGTGTCTATGTTTACATCTTTCGCGTTTGTATGTGTGTGCGCTGTGTGTGTGTGTGTGTTTGACGTGCGAGTCTGCGTCTATCTGTGCGTGCCTGCCTGTGTTTTTGCTCGTCTGAGTGCGTTTGTATTTGTCTGTGTCTGGAATGTGTGTGTGTGTTGATCATGTACCCTTTCTATCATTTCCCCATCACTAGATTAGTCAGTCATTAACACACAAGTCGCATGCCTTTTTTATAATCCATCACTCATATACATTCTCCATCACTATACGAATCACGTAACATCATCACTACACGAGCAATGTACCTTCTCCATCACTAGATCCATCTCCATCACTGTGCTTTCTTCCCGGCAAGTCCACCTTCCCTCTTGTTCCATCACCCATCACCCAGAAATGCCTTCAAACCCCAGATTGTGTGGTTCCCCCCACAAGACCAAGCAATCTCCTTCCGACCATAAATTTAAAAGTTTTATGTTAAAATATGGTTTATGTTCTCTTCTTACACGATCCTGACCAGGCTGCCTGCTTCCCTACCTGACACCTCTCTGTCAGCTTCCAGCCAGACAGTGTGCTTGCTTACTTTCCTTTCTTCCTGCTTGCTTGTTTGCTTCCCGCCCGACAGACTGCTAGCCCGTCTGCTTGCCTGTCTGTCTGTCTCTCTACCTCCCTGCTTGCATATCTGTCTACCAGCCTACCTGCTTACCCAAGTGGCTGTTTACCTTCCTACCAGCTTGCTCGCTTCCTGCCTATATCTACCAGGGAGTCGAGGCAGAACTGGTCGAGTGTGGCTGGAGGATCAGATTTCGGATGAAATGGGTTGCTATACGTACCTGGGAGAAGACGTGGTAGCAAATAGAACTAAGGGAATTAGATATATATAATCCTGGTATTACAATGTAACAATTGTGTGTATTTATTGGCCAGAAAACATTCATTAACATGTTAACTTTTGTTTTATCGAGAGAGACGGGACTTTTCACGTCCGCCTTATATTTTTGATGAATTACAATCCTACAGAGACTTTTTATTTTGGGGGGAGGCATGGTATGAACAGACAGACGAAGAGAGACAGACAGACAAAGACTTTTCAAGAGTTAGACACACTAATTAGAAGGCATGTCGAGAGGCAGACCGGCGAGAGACAGACAGCAGTAATATATTATCAGGCAGACACAAGCAAACACATCTGCTTGTTTGATGGCTCACTGGTTTTGCTGATTGGCTCTTAAAGCTAGACATCCTATTCCCCTTATGAATCCTCACATCATGAAGTCCTGACATGAAGAGGTTCCGACATGATGAAGCCTTCAGACCAATTCCTGACAACATGATGTACTGACATCCTCTGTCATAAGGGATAATGGCTGGTCCTCTGTGATACAGTAAGCTAATCTAAGGGCGATCCTCTCTCTCTATCTATCTATCTATATATCTCAAAAAGACCCAACTTACTAAAGAGTTACGAGTTAACCCATGAACAAGAACACTCAGCGATCAACTGTGGTCCGGCTCACTTGATCTCAGGTCCCGGACATATCATCACGGAGCCAATGTTATAGTCAACATGTAGACTGGAGCAAGATGGTCATATGCGGTCTAAAGAAAAATCAATACAAATGAGGAAGAACGTGCTATGCTCTCGTGGGATGAAAGGCTTAGAATCCATTGTGATCATTGGTAGAACTCATCCCTATTCATACCGATGATATGTCAAAAATGACTCCTATAAATTGTCTGTCTCTACACATACTATCTGCTGTTGCTTCTCCTTTCCTTTATCATTCTATTTCTCTTTCTACATACATTGTCACCTTGATTTCTCTCTTATACCGCCTTATCTTAATTTCCTACGAATGTCTTTCATGTCCTTTCTTACCATGAGTGATGCGAGGCGTTGCCTTCAACAACATCTCTTCGTACAACCATCAGCAAATGGCAGTGGACGTGCGAGAAACTAATCACCTTAGGATTCCTTGCCTCCCGCGATTTATAAGACCTTCTGTCATCAACAACCTTACAACACCCGACAACGCTGCTGTATTTCTTACCCGTCGCTCCACCTCTCTCTCTCTCTCTCTCTCTCTCTCTCTCTCTCTCTCTCTCTCTCTCTCTCTCTCTCTCTCAGAAAGTCGTCAGTCAGTCAGTCAGTCAGCCACTATGCATGCATTATTCCGTGGCCTCCTTGTGGAAATATCTCGTTGCCCGGCCCGTGTGTCTTTTCCGGGCCTAAACAAACAGAAGCTTCCGTCTGAACACAGCAGCCACGCTGGGCTGAACCACGCCACTTGGATCATATATTCACTCAGTTCCAGAGGTTCTTTGACGTGGAAGTTCTTTCGTCCATTAAGCGACTTTGTCATTCAAGCTCTCCAAAGGCGGCTTGGCACTCGGGGGTGTAACCACAGGCAGGAGGAGTCCGGTAACACCTCTTCATACACATACACACACTCGAGAAGAAAGTCTCCGAGTCTAAGTTTGTGTATCCCTCCGCCAGGAACCTCTGACCTCGCGTTGTTCTTATTCGTCTTCCTCCTCCTCCTCGACCTCCTCCACCGCCCTTGTCATTGGCTGGTGAAGGTGTGACGACTTAATAATTTTCCTCGACATTTAGCTATTGTTCAAGACAAATGAATGAATTTCATCTCTTCTTTTATAGCCCAAACGGCGCAGAAAAGTGACTGCTATAATAAAAGTCATTCCAACAACGATACATATATATTTTTATATCTATTATACTTTGTCGCTATATATCCTAGCCTACGAGGGAAGGATGCACAACTGGGTGAACTGCACGTCGACTAACCCGCCCAGGAGTCGAACCCATGAGGGGCCGACCCAGGGCGGGCCCGTTCATGCTTCGTGGTCGGTAACAGAAACCAGTACACCAAGAACATCTCGTTCTTTATATGAAAAAAGTTCGTTAGATTAATTAAGAAAGTCTACTAATTCTTTCTTTGATATTATAATGACTTAACGCCCCTTGCACACTGCGTAGGAATTACAAAGAGGAAGAGAATGCCCAGCTTTTTTCAATTACGTTTAATTTATTCATTTTTATCTCATTAACGTCATGTCGTCAGCCTGGGGATGGTGGCTCACCCCTGACTTTATGCAGAGCAATAACGAAATCTATCATTAAAGCTGATACTACAATATTTTTTTTCTACACAAGTCTTCAGTAGTGATTCGAAGCCTCAGTCGATAACGAATTCATTTCCTTAGGCAGGTAACTAAGTTAATGGATAACCAAGTTAGGGGGATGTGCGTCTTTCCAAAGCCAGACCCCCCTTAACAAGCCAAACTCACTCAAGTTAATTTGGCCTAACAGATTGTCGCAGAAACGCACAAAAAAAAGGAAAAGAATTCGATGTGATGAGCAAAAGCAAGGCACCTGGTTCTCTGTACATTAACACTAGTCCTATATCGAAGTTTACCTGGTGTGTGTGTGTCTGTGTTTACAATTTTTGTATATAGTTCGAAACTGCTCGAAGGAAGCAGTCTCGTCTCGTGAACTTTCTCGACCATCTTCCAACTTTTCAAGCTTTGTATACCGCCATATTCTACAAAGCCATCCTCAGTCTTATTCCATTCTACCCAAGGTCTTCCTTGACCATCTCACCGCTTGAGTGGGACTCTTTAAGAGGATTGCACGACTTGAAGCTTTTAATGAAACTCGTCTGCTCGTGCGAAATGCAAATGGCCATTATTACCACCTCGTCTTGCATCAGGTTTACCACTAGTTCCACACCTCTCATGCGAGATCACCTCTATCGACACACTCCGCCTTCACACCAGGTTACCATCAACACCTCCCGTGTACAACAGGTCAACACTAATACCATCCCTCTTAGTTCCTCAGCACAAGAGGGGCAAGTGTGGTCCCTGAAGAACAAATAGTAGTCCCTGATGAACAAATACGGGTCCCTGAAGAACCAATTTGCGATGGAACATGTAGCGGTCTCCGAGGGGCAAATAATGTGGCAGAAAATCACGCCAGGCCCATAATAGACAGAAGGGAACTTCATCCACCTGTCTGCCTGTACGTGTACCCCTAACCTGACCCGTGCTGATGGAACGTACAGAGCGAGGTGGATATCCCCACATGCAAGCACCCTCCACATGGACCAGATACCGGTGAAGGAGCCTCCAGGAGTTTGCTAATCAATTTCACCGGCTGCAGTGAGCCCTCTACGGGTTAAAGTTGAGGCACCTTAATCAACGTAATGAAAGCAAGTTGTTCAAGTCTCGACCACTTTCTGCACGGCTGTAAACACGGTCATGGTCGCTGATCACAGCCCTTACCAGCACAACACCCTCCCCGAAGGCCTGGACCACAGCCTGTTCTTGCCTCTGTACACACCGTACTGCACAATGTCATCTCTTCATTCCTTTTCAGAATCAAGAGCTATACCAATGGCCTCTCTCTCTCTGTCTGTCTCTCTCCACTCGAACTCGCCACCAAGGCCTTCCGTAGCACTGTCTCCATCACCAAACTCCGTCACCTGTCTCCCTCCTCCTCCTCCACCATTCTGAACGACATGCCCCACACCTCTCATCGCCACCATCCTCAACATCACAATACCATCCCCTAACACAAAGCCCGACTGATGTAGCAGATCTCACTGCCTGACTGCACCCCTTTCAAATTACAGAGAGGCATCTTAAAGAGTGTTCAGGCCACTAATTGCACGTCTTGATCTCATCCAACTTGTAAAATGCCTTTTCGTCCTTTTTAAGAGACCACGCCAGATTCTGACAATTACTGCAAGTTAATTAGCCACCCTTCTGGCTAATGAGGATAAAGGAACTACCTTACTCATTACGCAAAATGATATGCAAAACTCAAAAAAAATCAAATTGGTGACCGGATCGTAGCACACGGAATACCACAATTCTTTTTTAATCCATTCTTAGCATCACCCCAGATGGAAATCCTCAGTGCAGACGGGAAACAAGTATACAAATTAATGATCCGCATCAGATATTGATCTAAACGTGCGCACAAAAGAAAAAAAAAGATACGCCAAGCGTAAAATGATTTGAAAGCGTACTCTGGATACTGTGTAGGTTGCCTGGTATTTTTTAAAAAGTGGTTTGATTTTGGTTATATTTGTTACCTTATGGATGGTCGTAAGCTGTAGTGATCTGAACAATTCTCTCTCTCTCTCTCTCTCTCTCTCCCTCTCTTTTTACACTGTTTACCTCACCTCCAAACAAACGCTGGCAGTCAAAATATAACCCAGAACACCAACTCGGAACCTCTTATAAAGAGTGTTATGAGGAATGATACTATTCTCAAAGTCCATCACCTCCCGATGCCTAGTAAGGGTCACTAGTTGCTCTTCTTGGTAGCAGAACACTAGGGACCGTTTGTTTATCGTTGGTGAACACCATCTGTTGGGTCAGCGAGACGGTACGACACTCGAGCAAGGTGGTACGAACCCTCGAGCACGACGATATGACCCTTGGGTATATAAAATGGCCTTAACCTTCGCCAAAGGCCACATAGTTATAACCCTAAGGGTCGTACCTTCGTGCTCTGGGGTCGTACCCTTATGCTCAAAGGGTGAATCTTAATAACCTTTGAGGGAGTAACCCATAACTTGGGTAACATGCCTCAAAAGCTCGTACAGATATCTCTATTGTAACTTGGAGGTTTCATAAAGACTTACAACGAAAACGAACTATTAGAGATACATAAATTCATACAAGCGATAAGAGGAATGTACAGTGCTAGAGTGTTGCATGGACGATACACAAAAAAGTACAAAAGATAAAAAAAATTATTTCCTTTCGTTTACTACGTTATAAATGTCCATCTACCAAAAGACCTTGAAAATAATTTCGACCCACGAGTTATATTTATTTTTTCGACCAGTATGTGTGGTGGTACAGCCCACCTCAACATGTGTAACATCACTTGCATATTGGCACATGTACGTTCATGTATGACGATACACATGTGTGTTTCAAAAGACCCTGTCGACTGCTGTTCGAGATCAAATCATGTGACCTGGAATTAACGATGCTGGAAAGGCTACTACCTCTTCAGCGTTAATGAGCCTCCACCACGCAACTACCACGCTCCTACGTAGCTAACCGGCTCTCCTGATGACAGCCTTCACCTCCACACTCTAGAAGAGTTTCCCCACATCCTCCACACTGTAGGAGAGTCTCCCACAGCATCCAACACTCTAGGAGAGTCTCTCCCACATTCTCCAACACTCCAGGAGAATCTCCCACAGCCTCCGGAGCCTCCACAAGCTTTTGATCAGCAACATCAGCTGCAGATGACGGGCTTTCCAGCTTAACCTCCACACCCTGCATGATCCACATGCATCCACAAGATCAATATAATCAGCTTGGATCAAAACACGATATACAAACATATATACCATAAGAAAACTATGTACATGATATACACCTTCCTGCTTCCCTCATCATTGGTGCAGCAGCTCGGAGTGACACGACATAACTCACATTCATCATCACTAGTGACTGTGGTCTGTACCTAGAATACTTTCGTCTGCTCGTATTGCTGATTCGCCCAAAATGAATTCTCATCACATGGGGAAAGTATTACAGGAATGAGCATCCCTCTCGACGACTGGATAACAAATGAGCTTTGGAGAGTAACTGCCAAACGTGGTGTGTGTGTGTGTGTGTGTGTGTGTGTGTGTGTGTGTATTTGGTGGTCTAGAAAAGCGTCGATATCATTAAAGGGAACAAATATGCAGAGGTCTATCTCCCTAACTCTGCCCATGAATTGAGCCGAGGGTCGCCGCCCTTCCGTCTGGTATGTAATATCTCTCCCCGTGGCTTCCGAGTGGGGTCGGGTTATCAGCCCCCAAAAACTGGATCTCACATTTTCAAGATTCGGGCGAAAAGAACAGAAGAAAAACGAACGTCCTGTATTACTGGATTGGTCGACCACAGCTCCAGAAATATGCTGGCCCTCACTAAGCTCCTTGGACTGAGGTCCTTTACTCAAGTTCTGGACTCGGGCTCTCATAGGCGTTCCAGGACTATGGCCTTTACTCACCTCCTGGACCGAGGCTCTCACTCATGTCGTGGACAGAGGCACTCAACCAGATCCTGGAGCGAGGCTGTTGCTCAGGTCCTGGACTACGGCCTTTACTCAGCTCCTGGACTGAGGCCCTCAACCAGATCCTGGAATGAAGCTTTCACTGACGTCCTCTAGATAGACCCTCACTCAAGCCCTGGGCTGAGTTGATCACTGTCAGAACTCAAGTGACATCCATACTGCCCACGTAACTCCCCTTACTCAGCATCTAGATAAGAAAATGAGACGTAATGCCACCAGGCCCCTTACTGAGCATCTAGATTAGTTAAGGAGACGTAATGCCTCCAGACAACAATCCTGATATAAACATAACTCAAGGACATTGAAACACAGAGGACAACCGATGGTGGAATATCACTTCTTACTATGACAGATTTTTCCTTCCCCCTTTCGAGATGTTGTGAGAGACACTTGGCAGGGGCCAAGCGAGCTCATCAGACGTTATGCGACTCGGCTGATCTTTTCTTGGAAGGATTCCTGGGCCGCCACCACATCCACCCTGATAAACTGCTACACTCCAGAGATGTTTCCAGTGATTGTGGGCCTTTTACGGTGTCCTCTACTGGCTCCCGTCGTCTCAGAAGTACTTTAGTTTCTGAACTGATGTGAATGACAGAGGGCGTCTGAAGGTTACTTCCCCTCCGACGAAGTGGGGAGACTTGTAACATTAGCGTCCTTTGGGAATATATGAATATATTCTAGACGAGTTCTCTCTCGGCGTGCTGATAATGTGCTGCAATAAGGCATCTGGAAAGAAGGTTGGGCCAGTGTATCGTTGACTGTGAGGTGATTTATTGGGCCTGGTTGTCGGTGATGGTCTCATGTTCCCCTACACTAGAACGTACGTGACAGGTCGTGAGCGAGTCGGGAGGGGAAAGTGCGCAGACGAGGATATTCTTCGTCTGTTCCTGACGCCATCTCACGGTGACTGGAAAGACAATTACGCAAAAGATTAAACAAAAATCGAAAATCATTTCCTATCAGGCGGGTTCTAGATTCACTGCAATAATACATGACAGAGTGAATGAATGTAAATGAGGCCATAATTCATTTGCCTCTAATGCTTCATCACTGAAGCGGACGAAGTCATCCGACATTTAGAAAAAAACTGTATTCCCAGATGCTGCATCTTTCATGGACAATCGCAGATAAAATCCTTAATGTCATTCAGTCTTCGTGCATGTCCTGTGTAATTCTGATGCGTGTGCATGATTTTGTCAAGTGTGCAGTTCATAACTGTGCATGTGTGCTTGCTCTGTGTGTGTCGGAATAATTCAAATAAATGGAAGCTATGAATATTCACCTAAGTATCAATATACTGCAGTACAATTTGGATATTTCCGCCAGAACCGGACATTCGGTACGGTTGTGCAACTTTTGTTTTCAATGATAATTTATAAACCGGACAACGCTCAAAGTGTTCAACACTTCTGGACTGATTGTGTCAGTCATGGCATCCGATTTCAGAGAATAGTGTTCAAACTCTACAGTAAAATTAATTGAACTTTGTTAAATACGGTGTGATATTTCTTGTTAGTTAAAGAGAAGCTGCTTTTGTCATACCGTGTGGTGCGAGTGATTACAGGATACAGCTGTAACTAAATGCTGAAATATGACCACGATTCATACACGGGTTCGCATCCTGGGCGCAGTAAAGAGTTTATAGCCAATCCTTGTTGTTAATCCTAGCTCTGTGTGTGTGGGGTTGCATAACTGTACAATAAGGGTGGAGGGGAGTTATACACATGTGGGACCCCATCTCCTGGACATCAATGTCAGAAACGGAGGGAGCAAGGAGGATGGAGAGACGAAGGATGAAGATATGGAAGAGTAGAATGAAGGAAAGTGGGAGAACGAGAGGCGTGCAATGGATAGAAGAAACCAAATCAAAGTGGTATATGGGGGGCGGGCTGCTAATGGGCAGAACCGGGACAAAGGAAGTGGCCAAGGTATACCACTGCTGTATATGGTTGGCTTTGGCTTCGGTGCATTATACATGACAGCCATAGAGATTGTGTGTGTGGGAAGAAGGCCATTGTTCGTCCGCTCCTGATGGTACCTCGTTGAGGTGGGGAAAGGCAATTATGGCACTTAAACTACGCATATTTATACATGTAAATGTGTACAAGTGGGAGAAGTAAAGATATAGTTAACGGGGTAAGGGGAGGAGAGAGCGATCGAGCGAGAGAGGAATAGAGAAAGGACTTGGACGGATGGGGGGAAAAGGAGTTCCACTTGGAGCCTTGTGTTACGTAGCCTTCACCTGCGGCAGACAGTAGCGATATCTTATGACTCACTTAGATCACCTCTGTAACGAGGAAGGTGCCTCCCTACTACACCCACACTTTACACAGAGGCTTAAGGGAAGGGCAGGACGTTAGAAGACAAGGAGGCCGAGTCAAGACATTAAACCCGGAGAATCTCATAACACCAACCACATCTTTGCCTCTCTGTGGCAACGCCGCTGAGTGGCGAGAGACACCTGTAACGCAAAGGGTATAGAGTGTTATGTAACTATTCCTTCAGCCAAGTGTGGATGGCGAGTCAATGGATGAGAGATGTTGAAATGCCACAGCGCCCGTATGATTGGCCCTTTGGTTTTAAAAGATGGTTCGGGAAGTTACTGAACGATTCGTTGTTAAAAAAGGCTTTTTATTTTTTCCAAAACTTGGCCTCCGAAGTTTAAAACGTGACGGTCGTGTAATTTGCTTCAGAAGCTCACTGGCGAGAAAACGAGTTCAGACTCAACCTCCTGAAGAAGATGAACTTTTGTTTTAAACACAACGGTACGATCTTCCGACACGACGGTACAATCTTCTAACACGGCGGTACGATCTTCTAACACGGCGGTACAATCTTCTAACACGGCGGTACGATCTTCTAACACGGCGTTACGATCTTCTAACACGGCGGTACGATCTTCTAACACGGCGGTACGATCTTCTAACACGGCGGTACGATCTTTGAATCATGATGATGCGACTCAAGGGAAATAAGCTGACAGAGAGATTGATAGGATTCAAAGGCTCGTCATTATACACAAGGTTATCATCACTGCCTTTCACTCTATAGTTCATCGCGAGCATTGTGGTCGGCCTACGAGAATTATGACCTACATTTGGCTTCGTCTCGTAAGGCAGCAGTTGATAAGGCGTGAAGGCCAAGCAGTCATATACTCGTAGCGCAAGAGATTCCTCAGAGGACAATAGACGCTTCCATCATGCCACACCAACCAGGGTTCATCAGTCTCTAATTGGCTTCCTGACTGAGATAGCGAAGCCTGACGAGGTATAATTGCTGATGACCAAGAGAGTTCTGGAAAGTGTGGTGCACGTCCACATTGCTCGGTATAGCCACCAGCGAGAGAAGGTGCATTATCCTGCTCCCCCAGATGAAGTGTAAAATGGAACCTTTAATGCATACATCGGGTCTCCTTCAGTATGACTGATTACGTCCTCACCGACTCGGTGTTTCAAGTCAGTTAGTGTCCCTTCCTCTTGCCTCAGTCGTCCTTGAGAATGATTACACAGTTCTCCTCCTCCTCCTGTTGCCTCACTCATGGGAGTCTTGTCCTCTTAGCTCTGTCGTCATTGAGAAAGATATAACGTTTCTGCTGTTCCTCCTCCTCTTCCTTCTGCCTCACTCATGAAGTCTTGTCCTCTCGTCCAATTCGTCCTTGAGCATGCTTACATGTTTCTCCTCCTCCTCCTGCCTCACTCATGGCGTCTTCGTCCGATAGTTACCTCCTGCACTTGCTTCAGGCATCGTGGAGTATTGCCAGATGCTCGTAAGACCTACGTCCATCTTCAGTGACGGTAGCGTCTTGCTCAGCTGTGGCGGAGCCTTGCTAGAGGATCCCATGGTAACCGTTGATGGAGGAGGTCGCTTTGCCTATGTTTACGATGAAACATACAACTCTATCCTCGTAAACCTGTCTCGCGAGACCTGCCTAGTCCTTCTCCACTAGCGACGAACGAATGGAATCAGACGTTGAGGACCATCTACCTACCCTCAGCTATGGAAGATCTGTTTGAAGACCTAAAGAGCGTATAAAGGAGTGAGGAATCACGACTTCAGAGATCGCTAACCCAGGCAGACACTGAGGTGCTCTATGGTGGTGTTATGTGGCGCATAAGGTAGAAATACCACACGTTCGGATGCGTCCCTTTGCTATCCTTTATGTTGACCTTACCCGACTGCTTTATGGCTCTGGACTAAGCACTTTCTAAAGCAGTTTCTTGCTCAAATAGGCATCATTATGTTATAAAGTTGCCTTAGATATCCATAGTAGCTCGAAAAAAAAGATAGATCTCTGATGTATTATCTTTTCTCGTGATACCATGCGAGCTGATGACGGTTGAGCCTCTACAGTAAGGGGATCTGGCTTCCGTAGAGCGTTTCAGATCCCATGACCAACTTTATAAAGGTTGGAGTATGTGCTCCCCAAAGCCACATATCTTCCCCCCACCGACCTCAAGTGTTGACGACAGTTCCGTATAGAACGGATCCGTTTTCCATAAATTTCTTAGATATATCACAGGTTAGTATCGGAAGTTTCATATTGATATTAAAAAGATTTAATGTCGCGCCAGGGCATAAACCATCCTCGATAACCTGCATAAATATCTGTTTAACCTTCGTTTATTGCCGAGGAGGAGGAAAGAAAACTGCTGAAGATCCTCAGACACTGGATTCTTCGAGGTAGCCAACAGACAGACACAGACACATATTAGCCAGGACACTATGGTGGAAAATAGGACCACTGTCTTGGCCCTGTAGCCCACGGGAATATCCTGGTCTCACACTCCGAAACTTTTCCAATCTTAAGCGACCATTTTGGTCGAACAAGATATCGTGATAAGGATCAACAGTGACGAGGTTTAGACTTCGAGGGGAAATATAATGTTACTCTTGAAAAAATATATACAAATAAATTTGCGTACTTTAACTGGGATGAATTTACATGTATACAAATAAATTCTTGCACTTTAATTGGGATGAATCTACATGTATACAAATAAATTCTTGCACTTTAATTGAGATGAATTTACAAAGTCCATCTGTAGCAAAATGTGAAGACATGTTTACCACGAAAAGTAAAGCTGAAGAAAGTTGTTATATTTCCAAACAAA
>JAUTXX010386545.1:0-13156 GCA_032273605.1 Panulirus laevicauda
TGTGTGTGTGTGTGTGTGTGTGTGTGTGTGTGTATTGATGACTGGGAAACGAGGGAGCCAAATATACAGTCGTCCGTGTCGTGCAGCTCCTGGCTGGCTACTCCATTATCAACGGGTCGTTCAGACCCACTCCGGCTACCCCATCGTACCTTGGTCGTGTACCTCGGATTATATTGATAATCCGGTTTACCGTTTGGTTGAAGTCATGTTCAGGTGTACCGTTTGGTTGCGTTCATGTTCCTGTTTACCGTTCAGCTGGTAGGATGACCTCATGTCTGGCTGGCTGGCTAGACAGCATATCTATTACTCAAGTACTACATAATGTTGCTTGACTACAACTTGTTTTTCTCAATCTTGGGTAGTACTGTCGTGCTCCAGGGTCGCACCGTCGTGCTCCAGGGTCGTACGTCGAGCTCAAGGGTATTTTCAATTGGGTTTTCAGGAGAGAATTACATAATTTCCTTATATTTTTCTGCCTTGGTCATAACGTGTGGTGCCAGCGGTCAACTTGATCTCTTCACTCACATAACTTCTCAAGTATTTCTTCTCTGTTGTGTTTGGTTGTGAAAGTTACATCATACACAAAAGGAAGCTACTGATGTCAGGGACTCAATATGATGATAATGAAAAAAAATGATTATAATTTTCATAACAATAATACTGATAACGATAACACGACAGCCAGAAACGAATGTGTGCGAATGAGGTCTTTTCTTCGTCTGTTCCAGGCTCTACCTCGCTTACCCATGAGACGGTTAACACGTATGAAGAAAAGGAAAAGAATGAATGATAATGATGAAAACATCATTGATATTGTAGTGAGATTAATGAAGGAAACAGATAAAGAGAGAAATGAATGAAATGAATGAAATGAGTAGAAAGTAAGCAATGAATGGGTCAGTGGTGTAGTGGGTCACAACCCGTCCCACTCCACCTACCAGACAAAATTCTCTCTCTCTCTCTCTCTCTCTCTCTCTCTCTCTCTCTCTCTCTCTCTCTCTCTCTCTCTATCTATGTATCTATCTATCTTTATGACTTATTTTTGTCCATTTTCTGTTCTTCCTTTGGGTTTCATTTGACCGTTTCATTTATTTCTCTTTATTCGCTTTCTCATCAGCCATATAACTTATCCCCACTGTGGTGGAACGCCCGGGTCACCTGCTATACACAGTGGTGGGGGCCAAGCTGACCCACCTCCCACTGTGGTGGAACGCCAGGCCCACCCAACACATGAGATTGTTGAGACGTTCCTCTCTGTCATGAGCATCATCTCTGGCCATGTTCCCAGCCCCACGATGACCATGGTTGATAATGTTATCAGCATATTGATGGTGGTCCCGGTGGGCAGCCTGAGCTATGGGTCAGCTGTATAAATCTCTGAAGCTGAAATAGAAAATCACTGAAAGAAAGACGCACATTCCTGATGCGGTACGTCATCGTGTAAGAGTGAAGGACATGGTGGGGGTAACTGTAGCGTGTTCTGAATATTGAGAACTTGATGAGTAATGGATCATTACTGATGTTTTGTATGATAGAAAAATTCTTTTATAGAAATAGATTCTTTATGATAGTTACCCAAGTTACCTTGAAAATTTAGATCCAAGTTTGCCATGTATGCATATCGTTCCACTAAGCTGCGGTCATAAGTGCCTGTATATGGCACATTACTCTCGATTTCTCTCGTTCATTACACAGGATCGTCTTCAGTGCACAAAACAGCTCCTAAGTTAAGTAAGACGTGATCACCTAATTCTTTCCAGCTGTTAAACCACCAGGAAGTAGACAGTTGATTAGCACTAAACACATCGTCCTCGTTAAGGTTAAGTCTCCCTTTCAGTAACACATGATTACCTCTGGTATGGTCCCCATCCTGCTTCCCTCTTGACCTCCTTTAACCTCTGGGTGAAAGGGTTACGTAGGTCCCCGGGCTGGCATCAACGACAGTGCCACACCCGCCGCTCGGGTCCTGCCCTCCTGTTCTGCCTTAAAGAGCCACCTCACTGATGACCGAGACCTTTGAGTGACGGGTCGCGACACTCCGCGCTGGGCCCTCATCCTCAACCCGGCGTCGCTGCCAAGGACCCTAGGAAAGGGCGCTTTCAAGGGCGTCTTAGAGAGGGACTTTTCCGGGGGTGTAATCAGTGTACACACACTATTGTTCAGGGCCATGTAAGCGATTCTGCTCAAGGAAGGAGTCTTTAACGTCGTCAGTCCGATATGCCACTAGATCCTGTTGGTGGGGTGCGTGGCGTGGCCGTGATGGCCCTTTGGGATCCTCCAGGAAACGATTATATTTAGTTTTTATTTATTATTGTGTGTGTGTGTGTGTGTGTGTGTGTGTGTGTGTTTGTGTGTGTGTGTGTGTGTGTGTGTGTCTGTGTAAAGAGGGGGGAGGCTGTTGTGGTGGCGTGCTCTGACTTGTCTTATTGTTAGATTGTGAAAATGATAGTGATTATAATGTAGAGTGGTGAGGTTGTAGCAAAGAATGTAGGGTTTTCGTGTCGGTGGTAGAGGTGGTAAGGATGATAAGGTTACATTCTAGACAGTGAAGTTGTCGCTGTGGTTGGTGGCAGACGGGGTGAGTCTGTGGTTAACATAGTAGGGGTGTTGTGGTAAGTGATGGTGGGAGAGTAACCACGGTTTTGGCTGGAATGTTGTGAAGTATCTCTGGGTTCGTTCCAAACGTAATATTTCTTCCACAGAAGCAATATGGCGGCATCGGATTCAATATCATACCGCTATTTTTGTTTCCTCGGAATTCTGCTCTGCCGCCAGACTTCCAAGCCATTACTTTTTGATTATTAGTTATGATGAACGAACTGGACCCATCTGGTTCCTGCAGACGACAGTCGGGTTTCCTTCTCCGTCCAGTCAACTTGTAACAAACATTTATTCCTCTCAACTTGATTTATTCTTGTTTTTCATCATGATTTGTTTCTTTCTTGTCGTCACTTGAGGATTACAGATAGTTATGAGAGAGATAAAGGTCATGAGAACCTAAGTAAATTAATTAGAAAAACTTCTTATAGTATTTATTTAGATGGGTTGAATTTCGTTGGAGACGTCTCTCTAGTTTTCAAAAATCACATGAACTTTAGCGGTTGACAGTGACACTAATCGTGTGTGATGGCGTGATCACGATCATGAGATAACCTTCGTGGGAGAGTGTGGTGGTGATGTATACTGATCATTGTGGGGTTAGACGTAATTCTGAGGTGCGCGGGTCACGGCCGGCCGTTCATTCCTCCCGCGTCTTATGCAGGTAATGCCGTGAGAAACGTCTTCTGTCTGGTGCAGTGACGTGGCTCATGTTTTGGTACGTACACTGGAGTACGTGAAGAGGACAGATAGCGGGAGACCTTATGGTTCATGACGAGGTTATCTGCTGGAAGACTCTCATGGGAGGGGCAGATAACAGGAGACCGAATGGTCCATAACGAGGTTATGTACGGTTATGAAGGAACTTCCCTACCCACCACTCTCTCCTGCCTAGTAGTTGCCAGTGAAAATGATAACAAGTAACAGCTGCTTAACAGAGAATACACTTTTTATAATCTATAACTTTTATAGGAAAGAGTGAATAGGCTCATGGTAATGAAGGTGCTTCATGAGCTGGTGCGATGCCCTGCATGAAGGTCATGGGATGTCCTCCCAGGTACAGAAGTGATTGGATGAATGCAGTCCTGGACATGGTCCTTCCCGAGCTAAAGCGGGGGATGATTTCGGGGCAGCTGGGTTACTCGTAGAATCTTCCTTGCGATTATATCTACGTAGCGATTACGGTGTCTTATCCCAGAAGGAAAGTATAATACTGAAAATATGGTCGACTGTGAAATCCAAACAGGCCTCAGAGATGTAGGACGAGCGGTAGTTACCAACATCTATCATCAGTTTCATATTCCGGTGAGAAAATGTTTACTTAAGATGCAGAGAATGGTAGGCTCGTTCTATGTCATGGCCTGGGAAAGTATCAGACATTCCATTCCTTCACTACGTCAGATGTAATTAACATTGAATATTGGATCAGTTAGTCATGAGGTTGATTAGTGTCTCATGTAATCAACGAGAGAAAAAAGAATAGAAACCCATCCACTACCAACTGTATTTATTCGTTTACTTTCGTTAATTCTTAGTAAGAAAAGAGCAAGAAATATTGGTCTAGGTGTCTTGCTGACACTGGTACTATCAAGGTGCGTCTCCCGACCTCGACATTCGTGTCATTATCACCTCAACTTGGCGGTACGATCTTTGTACTCTCTGTGCGATCCTTGAGCACGATGTTACGACCTTTGAGTACGATGTTACGACTCGAGCATGGTGTTACGACCCTTGAGAACGGTGTTACTACTCTTGAGCATTACGGTACGAACCTCAGAGATGATGGCCAGGCCTGGCCTTTGACCTGGTCCCTATGACTAAGGTCAGAGGCCAGGCCATCATAGCCAATGGTACTGTCGGGCTCAAGGGTCGCACTGCCGTGCTGAGAGGTTGTGATGTGGCTCATGAAGCGTGACGGGCCGGCCAGTGATCAGCGCGATGAAATCATTACTGGAGGCCAGATGTAGTTCTTCTTGAGCCTAGCAGTGCAAAGTTCCCTGTGCCTTAGGTCCAGGCGCAGTGCACCTAGTCCCACACATCTCAGGGACTCGCGAATTTGGGCAACTCATTCGTCAGGCCCTTGAAAAACCAGATTCCTTGCGAGGTACTCTTGAAGTCATAAGTGTAGCGAGAACAGATCATCTAGCGCTTCGAGATCACCCAGAGATGTTTCCCGGCGTACCGAAGGAGCCATGAGTGTAGTGAAGACAACAGATATCTTGCACATTAACGTCACCCATAGAGATAAATCCTCACTGTTGTCATCAGGAACGATGGTGATGGTCGTCACATCACCAGGTGCCCAAGACGAGGCTGACAAACTGAACCCACAGTACCACCTCACCTACGACTGGCTGGGTGGTGTTGGGGCACCAAGAACACCATGAGCACACATGTACGACCCAGAGGTATGGTGACCTGGACCTTGACATAATGTAAGGGTCAGGTTTAAGTCCAGGTTCTCATACCCAAGGGCCGTGCAGACGTGCTTAATAGGTCAGTACAGTGAGCGCCCTCCAACTGCGTCCAGTGAACCTCCTGCGTCACTGCCAGGCACGTTCCTGGCCGGCCAACATTGTCGACACCCCAGCACTGCAACATCACTGAGAAAGCCACTTGTCTGGTGCTAAGTAACTCGATGAGAAATCTGTGATTCATCGTTTGAGGTTGTACTAAAATTTGCTTGTGGCATTAGTCTCATTTTCCACGACTTTCTCTTCTGTCTCGTTATTTCCAGTGCCATGAGAGGTTTATTCTGGATTTCTTATGTGGTGCTCGTAGTGTTTCCCTTCACTGCCGCATATATTCTCCGATATTTCCTCTACACGCCAGCAGCAGCAGCAGCAACAGCCTTGTGGACTGACATTTGGATCTGTATTCGAATTATTACGGTTCCGTAAAACGTTCTGTTGTGGTGGCCTTTAGCAATCATTTTTTCTTCCTTCACAGTTTGATTTCCACATGATAACTGCAAAACCCGGTGTTCGATTTTGTTAGAATTTGATGTGACGATACTTTGGAGGAAAACAAAGAGCTATATTGATTTTGGGGTCAAAAGGTTAAATGTCAAAGTTACTTCTGCATTTTTGAATTGATTTGTGGAGATGATGTCGCTCCTGCACAGTGATTTATATTCAACTTGGTGAAATTCTCCAGCATTATCATGAGGGTTTCTGTACTTTGGTTCTGGAGGGACTTCAGAACTTGATCCTTGTGTTACCCCTTATCTCTTCAAAAGTTCGAAGGTCAAAGTTCATTGCTAAACATGAAGATGCTTCTGCAGCATCAATCAAATTCTAATGGATCGATGTCATTAAGTCTTTCAAGATTAAAGAATTCTATCAACAATTTCAATAATACAGAACATCTCGGGAATCTAATCTCCGTTTCTTTTTCTAATTTTTGGGAAACTCGCCTTCGATATGCAAAAAGCAGGTCGCTAGAGATGGAAGTTTATTGATAAATAGATACATAATTCATCACAAATATCTGGACATATTGCTGAAACATTGTGTTCTAGGTCCACAAGCCACAGAAATAGTAGTCATGTTCCATAAAACCCTGAAGGAATGGCGTCTGAATCCATAAACCATGTTATAGTGGCGTCCGGATCCATTAACCATCGATATAGTAGCGTAAGGATCTTTAAAGCACTAAGTTAATGGCGTGTAGATCCGTAGACCACTGAAATAATGGCATCTAGATCCACGCACTTCTGTTGTGGTTGATTCCGTCCTCCATAAACCACTGAAAAAGCGGACATCTGGATGTTGGCTCCATTGAACAGCGGATCCCTTAGGAACAGTAAACTACAACGCTCATAGATTTCAAGGAACACAGGAACTCCTCATCGCTGCACTAATATCATGAGTACAGACCTGTACACCCACTGAGCCCGGCTATATCAAGGTGTAGGTTGCTCGAGGGAAGGTACACAGACGATTTGCTAACAGTTAAGACTTTTTGGGAATTTGACACATCGCGGGGAAAGTGTGTCGAGTGGAACCACGTTGGTCGTGACTCTTGTTATATATATGAGTTTTATGTTTAGTGAATACCGGGGAAAAAAAGTCGAACCATCCGTGAGCAGCTGATGATTTACAGCCAGACGTGAAAATGGGTTTTGATGAAAGAGAGAGGGGGCACTCTGTGTGTGTGTGTGTGTTTGCTTGCAGTCATTTTATGTGGCCAGTTGAAACTGTTTTATGATCATTCGTACACAGGCAGGAAGTGGCCAGGATACCTGTGCTATCCAGCCCATGGTGTGGGAAGTACTGGTGTCGGACCCGGTCCTCCCACCTGCCACCGCCATGCATAGGTGCGACATCGTACCTAAGACCATATTTGTCATACCTCTTAGTCGCATGATGACGTGAGGAGTCGCTTGGAAGGTTGTCGGAGTTATCATGAAAATCTGAAACGGTGGCGTCCAGGTTGGTTCTCTCAGTTGGACAGAGTAGGGCCACCGACTCAGGGGCGAGACCCTCGCCACACTGCCCGCCGTGTCCTCCGGTGGGAGAAACTTTCTCTGTCATTAACACGGTCTTCCTTTGCACATGCACTGTTAGAACAAATCTCTTTTAACCTGTGATATTACAAACTACAAAGAAACACAGGTTATTAATAAAATGCGGAAATTACAGATCAAAACATACCTCCAGCCATTGCTATGAAGAGTTTCTTGTTTTGGTTCTTCCAAGCTCTCTCTCTTCCACTCTCTAGATGGTGTATAAGACTGAATTCGAAGGGATGAGCTCAGGGACCAAATTCATGTGCTTATATAGGCATTCTACCATCAAGAATGCATTTACCAGCCATTACCACTCATTATTGGCTGTTACAATTCATTATTGGCCATTATCATCCATTAACAGCCATTCAATTTGGCTTTCAAAACTGATGAGCGTTACAAAATTTCAAAATGTTATGACCATGAATTATTACATTCTCCCACTTGGTCCAAACATTTTGACTTAATGCTCAATCTTCTTAAGAAATGAATATATGAATCATAGTGATAGTTCCTCTTATAACGAGTAATATCATCTATGTATTACAATATACTCAATTTCCCAAGCAGTATACTTAAAGTGGTAATAAAACTTCATGAATAAACCCAATGTTTATTCTTGGTCCAAAACATAATTTTTCTCAAATAAATCAAGGTGCACCCAAATATGAGAAAATATCATAATATAAAAGTTTCAATTTTAACATATAAGTATACAATCATAAAGTGGAACCAAGTCCCATTCTTTCTACATGATCCTTAAATTTAAACGGTGGCATGCTCTTAGTTAAAGGATCAGCGATCATCAACTCAGTGCTTATATGCTCAATGACCACTTTCTTGTCTTTTACTCTTTCTCTAATGGCTAAGTACTTAATGTCGATGTGCTTACTTCGACTTCCACTTTTGTTATTCTTAGCCATAAAGACAGCAGCTGAGTTATCGCAAAAAATTCTTAAAGGCCTTGAAATAGTATCAACTATCTTTAGCCCAGAAATGAAACTTTTAAGCCATACACCATGTGATGTAGCCTCAAAACAAGAGACAAACTCAGCTTCCATGGTAGAAGTAGCAGTCAAAGACTGCTTAACACTCCTCCATGAAATAGCTCCACCAGCCATCATGAAAATGTACCCAGATGTTGATCTACGAGAGTCAACACAACCAGCAAAGTCTGAGTCTGAATAACCAATCACATCTAGATTGTCTGTCTGTCTATACATAAGCATGTAATCTTTGGTCCCTTGAAGGTACCTCAACACTTTCTTAGCAGCTCTCCAGTGGTCAATACCTGGATTACTCTGATATCTTCCTAACATTCCAACTGCAAAAGCAATGTCAGGCCTTGTGCATACTTGAGCATACATGAGGCTTCCAACAACTGAAGCATAAGGAATGTTTTTCATTTGTTCCCTCTCAAAGTCATTCTTTGGACATTGGTTCAAATTAAACCTATCACCCTTCACAATGGGAGCAACACTTGGTGAACAATCTTTCATCCGAAATCTCTCTAGAATTTTGTTAATATAGGTTTCCTGTGATAGACCCAAAATACCTCGAGATCTATCTCTATGAATCTTAATGCCGATGACATAAGATGCATCACCCATATCCTTCATGTCAAAATTCTTAGAGAGAAATTGTTTCACCTCATGTAGCAAACCCCGATCATTGGCTGCAAGTAAAATATCATCTACATATAAAACAAGAAAGCATATTTTACTCCCACTAACCTTGTGGTATATGCATTGATCCATGGGGTTTTCATCAAAACCAAATGAAGAAATTATCCCATGAAACTTAAGGTACCACTGACGAGAAGCTTGTTTTAAACCATATATAGATTTATTAAGCTTGCAAACCAAATGCTCACCACTATTAGAGGAGAAACCTTCAGGTTGTTTCATATAAACCTCCTCCTCTAAATCACCATTAAGAAAAGCTGTTTTCACATCCATTTGTTGCAACTCAAGGTCAAAATGAGCAACTAATGCCAAGATTATACGAAGAGAATCTTTCTTAGATACTGGAGAAAAAGTCTCTTTGTAATCTATTCCTTCCTTTTGAGTAAATCCCTTAGCAACAAGTCTTGCCTTGTATCTCTCAATGTTGCCTAATGAATCCTTTTTGGTCTTAAAGACCCATTTACATCCAATGGCCTTCGCCCCATTAGGCAACTCTACAAGGTTCCAAACTTTGTTACTCTGCATGGAATTCATCTCATCCTTCATGGCATCATACCATAAATTTGACTCTTTACAACTCATGGCTTGATCAAAAGTTTCAGGATCATTTTCAGCTCCAATATTATAGTCAGATTCTTGCAAATATACAATATAATCACTAGGAATAGCTGATTTTCTTACTCTAGTAGACCTCCTTAATGTTGCATCAACATTTTCTTGGGGATCATGTTGTTCAACTGGTTGTTCATCATTTTCATGAATTTGATGATCAACTTGATCTACTGGATTATCAACAACAGTTTGTGGAATGCCAATCATGTGTTGTTCATCATCCCTTTGAACTTGAGGGGTATGAATTACAACCAATCTTTCATTTGACGTGGAAGGTTGAGATTCTATATAATCAATTTCAGAACCTAAGTCCCTCAATTGATCACTCCCACTGATCAAATCATTTTCAATAAATTTGGCATTTCTTGATTCCACAATCCTAGTAATATGATGTGGACAATAAAACCTATAACCTTTAGACCTTTCGGCATATCCAATGAAATACCCACTAATGGTCCTCGGGTCAAGTTTCTTCTCTTGTGGGTTATATATTCTCACCTCAGACGGACAACCCCAAACGCGCATATGTTTCAAACTCGGTTTCCAACCTTTAAATAACTCAAAAGGTGTCTTTGGGACAGCCTTGGTTGGAACACGATTTAATATATACGCTGCCGTCTTTAGTGCTTCAGCCCACAAGGATTTAGGAAGATTGGAGTTGCTAAGCATACTCCGCACCATGTCCAATAATGTTCGGTTCCTTCTTTCTGCCACACCATTCTGATTTGGAGAACCAGGCATAGTGTACTAGGCAACAATCCCATCTTCTTGAAGAAACTTTGCAAAAGGACTAGGTGCTTGTCCATTCTCAGTATATCTGCCATAGTATTCTCCACCTCTATCTGATCTCACTATTTTTATTTGCTTGCCACATTGGTTCTCAACTTCAGCCTTAAAGACTTTGAAGGCATCCAATGCTTCGTATTTGTTATGAAGCAAATAAACATTCATATATCGTGAATAATCATCTATAAAGGTGATAAAATATTTCTGACCATGTGCATCCATATCTGGACAACAAATATCAGTATGAATTATTTCTAATATGCTTGAACTCCTATTAGCACCTTTCTTAGACATGTTGGTCTGCTTACCCTTAATGCAGTCCACACAAGTCTTAAAGTCAGCAAAATCTAGAGTATTGAGTACCCCATCTTTCACTAACCTTTTAATCCTCTCAATGGAGATATGTCCTAATCTCCGGTGCCATAACATAGAGGAATTCTCATTAATATTACACCTTTTAATACCAGTTTGAACATGCATAGAACTATAAGTGGCATTATTTTGTAAACCAAGAAGATAAAGACCATCAGACAATATACCATTCCCAACACATTCAGAATTATAAAATAACTCAAATGATGTGTCTTTGAAATTAAAGGAATATCCAAACGGTACAAGCCTTGAAATAGAAATCAAGTTTCGGGAAAAACTTGGTACATAAAAAGTCCTTTCTAATTTTAAAATAAAGCCACTACTTAAAGTCAAAATGCAAGTTCCAATGGCCTCCACATGTGAGCCTAGCTTATTGCCTGATAAAATGCTTTGCTCACTTCCCACTGGTTTCCTTAGGTTTTGCATACCCTGTAAAGAATTTGCAATATGAATAGTAGATCCAGAATCAATCCACCAGGTGTTAATATTAACACTAACCATATTAGATTCATAACATACTAATGAGATTGATTTACCTTTCTTCTCAAGCCATTTCTGGAACCCGGGGCAATTCTTTTTCATGTGTCCCTTCTTCTTGCAAAAGAAACACTTTGCCACCTTCTTAATATCAGCTTGAGGTGGTATTTTACCATTCCCCTTCTGATAAGCTTGAGACTTAATTGCTTTGTTCTTCCCATAAGCAGTAGTCAGTAGTGCACTCTCACCCATCTCCATTACAAGCCTTTCTTCTTCCTGAACACACATGGTCATTAATTCATTGATAGACCATTTATCTTTATGTGTGTTGTAGGAAATCTTAAATGGCCCATATTCATGCGGAAGGGTGTTCAAAATGAAATGCACTAGGAAGGACTCAGACATATCAACCTCTAGTTTCTTAAGTTGAGCTGAAATATCTCGCATTTTCATGATGTACTCACGCACACCTTTCACACTGGTGAGCCGAAGAGAAGAAAACTTCATGATCAAGGTGCTTGCTAAAGTCTTATCTGAAGTGATGAACTGGTCATCAATGGCCTTAAGCAAGTCTCGGACCTTTTCATGCTGGTCAACAGAACCACGTATCCCAGCCGAGATTTTAGTCTTAATGAACATCACGCTGAGCCGGTTGGATCGTTCCCACCGCTCATATAGCGCAACGTCAGCTGGGCTACTTTCATTTGTGATTGCAGGTGGTTCGTCTTTCCTTATAGCATAGTCTATGTCCATCCACCCCAATTGTAGAAGAATTCTCTCCTTCCATATCTTATAGTTATCTCCTTTGAGTTCGGGAACATCACATTGAATATCAGAAAAACTAATAGTTTGAGAAGCTGCAAAATTCAAAGGCTTATGTCAAAATTTGAGGCATACTAATCTTAATTGTATCTTTTACCAATGTAAACATACCATAAAATTGAATCTTGTGACATAAAAATTGCCTGTGGGCTAAATTTTTAATTCAATAAGAAACAATTAAACCTTATGATAGAATAATCAAATTATTTGCTTAATATTCATGCTTTACGGGTACAATATGAAAATAATTTAATTTCTATCGTAAATTTTTACTTTATGATAAAATCGACAAATTATACATACATCATGATGCCTGTGGGTAAATCATGAAAAATAATACGTCATTTTATCCCAATTAATTATACAGATATAATAAAAATTCTTGTGAGATAAAATTCATTATATAAGTATAATTAATTACAATATTATGTCTAATTCCTTATATGATCTTTAACCAACTTAATATATAATTTTAATCAAATATAGATGTTGTGGCTAATCCATAATTAATCAAAATTATAAAGATCACTTAGACATAAAAATTTATTATATGAGAATAAATAGTATTTTGCATTTCAAAATCAAGATACAATATAATTATGAATAAGATTCTCATATAATTTTATAATTGAAATATAATATTATGCATTTGATTTCATATATATATGCATAGAATAAAATGTTCTAGAATATATTCATGCATAAATTAAATCAAAATTCAAAAAACTGTAAAGCACAATGTGTATATAACGTATTAAAAACGACAACATATCAGAAAAGCCTTATTGGTTTAGTGGTCTGCACATGCATTAGTGTTCTTGAAGTCAAGGGTTCGATACCCAACTAGCACAAAACGTAGGAGTTTTTGTCTTTTTTTTTTTTTTTAAAACACTGTTCATCATCTTCAACCTTTAGCGGGTCAAACCCGACCCATACGCAGACCCGTTTGTTTTTCATTCATTCGGACACCATTTTTCACGATTCAAAAGCCAAAATTAAGGAAATCAAACGAAATACATATTTCTAATTTTATTTTTTAAGAAACAAGGCCCTTCATACCATAAACGAAATTAAATCGGAAAAATACCGAAAACCGACAATGGACAAGGTAGAGGCAACTGAGGCTCTGATACCAAATGTTAGACTAAACCTTTTAACATGTGATGTTACAAACTACAAAAGAAACACAGGTCATTAACAAAATGCGGAAAATAAAAAATCAAATCATACCTCCAGCCATTGCCATGAAAGAGTTTTCTTGTTTTTTGTTCTTCCAAGCTCTCTCTCTTTCTCT
>JAUTXX010386655.1:0-13156 GCA_032273605.1 Panulirus laevicauda
CCGCCTCGCCGCTCGGGGGGGGGGACTCGCGCGCGCGCGCGCCAACCCGCGTAAAAACGGGCGAGGTGTATGGCGGAGGCTTGTGTTGACCGGTGTAAATATAACGGTCGTATTCTGGAGGCAGGACGGACTACTTTACCGTGTCGGGCGGACAGACGGACGGCTCTATCGAGCGCGTGAGTCGACCGCGAGTCACAACAAAAATCTGGGGAAAGGAGTCATGGGATTTACTATTCCTCCCCCCCTCTGGTGGGTGAGTCACTCGCACCACTCACTCTCACTCCCCTGTGACGTCGCCTGGCGAGTAGCGCCGCCCTCCCGCCGCTGACGTCACGCCCCGCACTGCCTTTTACGGCCTGGCCACGCCCCCCTCCCCCTCCCTGCCCTCGGTGGGTGCCGCCTTCATATCGCTGGCCAGTTCTCTGACATCCCCGACCGCAGTGCACGTGGCACTGTAGGGGTGTCCAGCTCTTATATATATATTTTTTCCTCCATTTTCTGTGATATACATTAATGGTGAACGCCGTCTCGTTAAAGTGATACTAGTTTTACCGGAAGCTCAACGTTTGGGAACAGTTAAGTGTCGCTTGTCTCTCACACCAGTTCGTTTAGGATGACATCATCGGCTCGCTACGTGGATACCTACCCGAGAGTGACTCTCTCCTCCCCCCCAATTTATCGTTACTCTCGGCCCTGGTAACGTAATACCCGTAAGATGTGTTGGACCCCCCGACATTCCGTTATGACCTGTTGACGTCACGCCTCCGGATTGGCAACGTTGGGCATCATTACGCCCACGCCCGTGACGTCAGTCGCCCAACACCAGTCTGACACCACGTCAGTAACGAAGACATCAGCTGGCGAGGGTGGGGGAGGAATGGCGGGAAGCTTGAGTCGGAGCGACTGAGAAAACTGATGTTAGTCCTTCATCTCAGGTCGTGTTACTGTGTACGATGCGTGGATTAAAGTCGTCTGGCTGGCCGGCTGTCGTGGCAGATATGAATGTAGGAGACTTGGAAAAGAAGAGAGAAGAAAGAAATAATAAAGATTTTGTATTCCTTATGTAAGTGGGTATAAAATCGATATGATTGCAGTCTTCATTGCAAGAGGTGCCCTGGCCCATATGGTATACTGGGATCTTTGTATATTATTACCTGACACTAGTTTTCCGATATGTAGAGAAATACTTTTTTTTTATATGTAGACGTGTGTACCAACGATGGTTCTTAAGCACGTCAGCAACACGTGCGTCCAGAACCTTCAGTACGACAGGCTACCATGCGTGCATTTTTTTTTTTTACGATAGGCTACCATACGTGTATTTTTTTACGATAGGCTACCATGCGTGATTTTTACTATAGGCTGCCATGCGTGGTTTTTGCGATACCATACGTGTATTTTTTACGATAGGCAACCATGCGTGGTTTTTACGATAGACTACCATGCGTGGTTTTTAAGACAGGCTACCATGAGTGCATTTTTTTACGATAGGCTGCCATGCGTGCATGTTTTGTACGGTAGGCTATCACACGTGACTACGGTTTGGCCAAATAATAAGTTTCTGTTTAATAATGATTAGTGTTTAACTTGATATCCTCATTGGGCGGTATTTAGAATGTCCTTTTGCAGGTAGATTATTAGGTAGTGGTTTGTATGGTAATTGGTATCCTTGGGTTAATTTGATCGACTTGTGCCTGTTATAAATTCACGGCCACCTTGGACGCATGCTGTAGCAGCTCGTAAACCCCTCAGATGTATGCTGCATGCAGCATGTGTCAGTCTGGTTTTGAGCACCACGGTACGAATTTTGGGTAAGGTAGCTTGCTTGGTCCGTGGCCTTAATCATTAAGGTTAAGGTCAGGAGGTCATAGCATCAGCCGTAGTTTTATCCCGTGTGCTTTTTAACTCCAAACGTTGAAATTAATTGTAAGTCATAGACAGTAATGCCCGGGACCATCTTACACCCTCCATATCAGAACTTCTGATCTTATTAAAACAGCTGCCAGCGTTGTTTTAACCCCTTCCTACTTGCACTGAACACCTATCCTCTTTTTTTTTTTAACAGCCCACATCACACGGTTAAATGTAAAACCCTCTCCGCCGTTTTTAAGTCGCATCACTGTTGCTACAATCTATCCGTATCACATCAGAAACTATAAATGATTCTCCTCTTCTTCGCAAGCCGCTGGTCCTGACTACTTCAATTGGCCCCAATGTATTGAGCATTCGCCAGTAACAACGCCGTCTTACCCTCGCTGAATATATCTTGAGTGTAAGTTTGAGAGCTGAGTGATGTGAATAAGTTATAACAAGTTGGAATAGAGATGCGTACGCGATACCCTCCAGTGCTGCCAGGAATGACAAGTGGCCAAGGTTAGGGGGGGTAAGTGGACACACAGGGAGGAGCCGGCGAGACTACCTTGCCGGCGGGCGCCACCTGACCAGTGGGAGGGAGGCGGGGTGGATGGATGAGGCGAGGAAAGCCTTTCCCTGACCCACACACCGCTCATGGCGACCTCTGACTCTTGACGGAGGAAGATACTTCTAAGTGATCAATCCTCGATCCACACATACACTCCCTGGCCCACACTGCACCCACGCTGTAGCCCATGCCTCATCCATACACACACATACACACTCCCAAGGCCCACACTGCACCCATACACACTCCCTGGCCCACACACTGCACCCATATACTCCCTCAGGCCCACACTGCACCCACACACACACTGACCCTGGCCCACACTACCCTCTCGCTATCCTTGACCCACACCGTACCCATACGCTGCCCTTGGCCCCCAGTGCAACCCACGCACTGGCCCTGCCTCACACTGCACCCACACACTCTCAAGACCCACACTCTACACTCACACATTCTCCCTGGCCCATGCTGCACCCACACCCTGGCCGTAGCCCATACCACACCCACACACTGGCCCTGGCCCACACTGCTGCACCCACACGTTATCCATGGCCCACATAGCACCCGCTGCTGAAAATTGTCCTTACCTACTTAAGTGTCCCACGCGCTCGGTTGCCGCCGCAGTTGTAAATTGCTGACGTCTTGTCATCTGTTCTGCCACACACTGAAAACGATTGTCGCAGTGAATCGTAGTCGTCAGATTAAATCCTTCAGTACGACTGCTTAACCCCTTTGTACGACGATTAAACCCCATAAGTACAACATCATAAACCCCAGAGTTCGGACAACCTCTTGAATTCGACGACGTAAACACATGACAAAGCAACCCTTTGTTGTTCGATAACCCCATAAGTACGAAGATTTATCTCCTTAAGTACGATGATTTATGTCTCGACCGTTAGGGGTAAACAAATGTCTGCTCAGGTGTTGATCTTTTTGTGAGTGTCTCTTCTGTCGCCGTTTACCATATCATTATTTTGAGTTATATTCTTTTAGTTATTATGTGTAATTTGGAAATATAAAACCATATGATCAGATCCAAGCCTCAGTGGGAATAAGGTTAGGGGGAGAGAAGTATTTCATCGGTGTTACACAGTTTCAAAACTTCATACTGAAGTCATTTAGAAATATTGTTATATGGCTAAGAAACAAATAAAAAGAATAGGAAAGAACATGTAATAAACAAAAAAGTGAATGCTGAAAGATCAAAATTGACAGTGGATGATAAAGTGAACAATAAAATACTTAAATTGGACGGTGAAGATAAGATATTGAAAGATCAAAATGGACAGTGAGGGAACAGTGGACATTGAAGGATAAAGTAGATTGAAAATTAAGTAGACAGTGAAGGGTAGAATGGACAGTGATATATGAAAATGGACAATGTAAAAATAATGGACCGTGAAGGATAAAGTGGACAGTGAAATATCACAATGGACCGTGAAAGATTAAGGTGGACAGTGAAATATAAATGTACTACGAACGCTTAGATGGTGCTAGATAAAGTGGACAGTGACGTTATAGCAGACAGTGAAGGATATATTTGGACCTTGATAGAAAATGATAGATGGTCGTGTAAAATACTGAAGGATTCAGTGACCGAAAGATTAAATGGGCACAGGATAGATTGAAAAATAAAGTGGACAAGGAAGTAAGTTAACGGTGAAAAAGCCAGCATTGGACTGACAGATAGAGTGAAGTGGAATGAAGTGACCTTAGATGGACAAAGTGGACAGTGAAGGACCCAGTGAATGTTAAAGGGTAAAATGAATTCTTCAGGAAAGTGGATGACGAACTATCAACTCAAAAGCGCGACGGTACGACCTTCGAACTCAGAGTGGTACTCTTAAACACACAACCGTTCGATGATATGATGGCATGGTTCCTGGTTTAGGCCCTTAGGGTCAGGTCAAAGGCCAGGCCGTCATGCCAGAAGGTCGTACCTTCATGCCTTAGGGGTAAAATTACAGGCAGTGGATAGTGAATGAATAATAATCATTAAAGGGGAAAAGGCTGTGAATAGTGAATGAATAGTAATCATTAAAGGGGAAAAGACTGTGAATAGTGAATGAATAGTAATCATTAAAGGGGAAAAGGCAGTGAATAGTGAATGAATAGTAATCATTAAAGGGGAGAAGGCAGTGGATAGTGAATGAATAGTAATAATTAAAGGGGAAGAGTAAGAGTAAAGGAAACTGACGCTGAACACTGCATAGATAAGGTAGACATTGAATCAAGAAAAAGCAGAATGAGTTGAATCAAGAAAAAGCAGAATGAGTTAGTAGCTAAATGTGGTGTATGACTATCCTGCCGGCAGCGTCGGTATGTCTTCTTTCATTAAATAAATCACTACACAATTAAGTTAGAAATGTCAGGGGCCGACTGATGGATCGTCAATGAATCCTTTGTGTTTTTTTTTTAACGGATGGAGCGTGAATGTTCTATTTTACAATGACGTCGAAAGGTGATGTACTGCTAACAATGGACGGTTACAATAGCTTAGTTCAACAAGATTACATCAAAGAAAAATTTAATAAATAATTGGTAATGAATCAGTGAACGTTATCCGGACTGTCTGGGAGGGTTCAACGTGGCTTAGTTTGAGTTGGTAACACTGGTGTACGGCGCAGAATGTAAACACAAGCGTCTTTGTCGGAACGGTAGACGTATGTTTTTTGTCGGTCTGGTGTGAGAGAGAGAGAGAGAGAGAGAGAGAGAGAGAGAGAGAGAGAGAGAGAGAGAATCAAAAAATGAGGGGAAAGGTGTGAGAGAGACCGAGGCTGTGTCATAGTACAGGTCAGCCTGTCTGAGGGGAGTTTGAGGTTCAAAGCCCAGCAGACAGACATCCCGCCCCTCCCTTGTCTGGAGCCCCCCGGGTCTGCAGTGTCGGTTTGAGCTGCAGCCGATGTAGTTCTTTGTAAATATGGCGTAGTGTATTCTCTTGTATTATACCGTTCATGTTTCTTACGGCCTGTAGCGCCACGGTACGACCATGGGGTGTGATAACTTGAGCTCTGACCTGACCCCCTGAAGGTTCTGTCGTGCTCAGAGGTCGTACGCTTGTGCTCAAGGATCGTAAATCCGTGCCAAAGGAGTTAATATAGAGAGTTACAGCCTTTGATAATAGCTGACTTGCAGTAAAAAAAAATGGAGCTGCATATATTATTATGTAAATCACTGCGAAATGGCATTATTTCTGAGAATTTGGTTTTATGATGTATAAAACCTGCGCTGTGTGTAAACATTTAATGAATCTAAATTGCGGTAGTTACGTGTCAGGAATAGAACAAAGAACTGCAAGGAGTATTCTACTCCAGGGAGGCTACGTCATGCTATAATGAACCTTGTGGCAAGCTTTAAGACTCAGTCGTCAGTATCACTCTTCAGGTTAGATCACACTTCATGTTGCGTGATATGGCAGGCTGGGTCACATGCCATCCCTCAGGGGTCGTAACGTCGTGTATATACCCAGGGGGTGGTAATGCCGAGGTAACACGTGGCCGGCGTGTGTTGGCCCCCGGCGGGAGCTGACGAGGGGCGGGCGGTGTGCAGACGATACACTGTAGGGGGTTGGGAGGAGGGAGGGTGTCGGGTAACGGGCGCTCTATCGACCCTCCTTATCTGTCGCCAGCCGTGTAGCTCCACCCTCGCCCTCCAGCTGTCTAGCAGATAACCTCGTCATGGACTATCATGTCTACTGATATCTGTTCTTTCTATATACAGTGCTATTATCGCAACGTTTTAACCAACCCCACAGTTTTTGGTGTGGTAGACTTGTTGGAATCCAGCCAGTAGGTGTATAAGCAAGGGATGTGAAAATGCTTTACACATGTTATCAGTATATAGTATTAAATCACATAGATAGATGCATATATTAATAAAGTATATAAATAAAGCGAGGATGCAATATGTTGTAGATTATAAAATCAAAATGATGTTATCCACACTGTATTTTGGCCTGTCTCGTGGCCTTATTGAGCTTGGAATCTTGTTTGACTTTCAGATTGATTTCATGTTAATGACGATACGACCCTTTGGTATAATGACCTGAACTTTAACCTAACCTTCCTCTGCTTAGCCAAGTCTAGTAAAGCCATTCCTTCCCAACCAAGACCGAATGCTTCCTAGTATATTCATCGTATCTTATGCCGAGCTTCGCGCCACCTTCCACCAAGCCTAGCTCCCCTTCGTCTAACGTAGCAACGCCCATATCTTAGAGCTGTCCTTTCCCTCACTTCCCATCACCCTACCACCTACAGAGACCTCTTTGCCGCCAGTTCAGTAATGTTTCTCTTTCTGATTTCTCAGTTAACTCTTGGTTCTTCCGTTAGTAGGAACATATTTCTCATGTAATCTCTCTGTATCCTGTGGCTGTAATAGTAACCCACTTATTGAAAGACTGAAGCGAATGATATACTTTTTTTTGCGACGTAAATGTTTTGTAAAATGAAATACTTTTTTGCGACGTAAATGTTCTGTAAAAAGAAAAATTCCTTTTGTTCAGCAATATTGTTATACTTGACATTGTTATAAATGATTGGTTCGTTTTTCCAGTAATCATTATTTGCACATACAACTGGTGTATTTTTACAGCCATGTGACATTTGCTATGGAAAGTTTTGGTACGGCTATTTTATTTTATTTTATTTTTTTTGTATTGTTTGGATCAATGGTTCCCAACCTTCCCAAACCCAACGCCCCTTTGGAAGAGACAATGATGACTAATACCACCCTTATAGAAATTCAAATATATTTTGCATCAGGAATGCCTTCAGTCCAAAACCCACGTATACTTCCTTTAAATCGAGCAGTTAACCTTTTAATCGTCCATCGAGGTCAGTGGATGGAAAGTTGATAAGAACGTGTTTTGAAAACCATTAATGTTTATTTACTCAATTTTTATAATTCAAAACACACTGAAATTTACTCGACTGTTTTGCCACCCCCCAAGTGCTTACCTGACCCACTGTATTTCTAAAACCATTGGTTTAGGTGAATCTTAGTTGTGATATTATTCTTTAAAGTATAGGGACACCATACTGGCGAAACTCTTCTCACTATATTACCCTGTCTTGGTGGGTGGAGAAAGAAATTATGAATATATTTCTTGATCCTTGATTTGAAGGACGGGTCGTAGGAAATGAGGAAAATGGGTGGGGTTTATTGAAGGATTCTTGGAAATGTATTGATGAAGAGAAAGTTGGGAAGAGCCAGGTGCTGCTGCTGCTGCATTGTCAGTGAGTCAGGTTTGGATCAATATGAAGCAAAGATTTTATGCTTTTTAACCATTCAGCCACAACTTAATCTATGTAATGTGGTTAGATATACCATGATTTTAATTTTTTTTCGTAAACAGATTATTCCCCATTGATGTAGGAAGCTTGGAATATAGAACAGACGAGGTACACTGGGATCGTGACTTGTCATAATGTGTCTACCCCTCACTAGACGCTTCCTTTAGTAAACATGACCTTGGTCGGTTAAGTGTGTGTTGGCTGCCGGCGTTTGCCTTTCATGAAAATAAGAATGCAAACATAGTTCACTTTATGTACACCAGCAAGAGATTCTTATAGCACATTTTACATAAAATAAGAAAGCTTTTAAAACTTTTCATTGTACATTTTACGTATGAAAAGCCTTGAAGTGTCAGAATAAGAAATCTTAAAACTTTTCAGTGTTGTACATTTTACGTATGAAAAGCCTTTAATTGTCAGTACATATAGTGTATGTGGGACGTTATGTTTCCACTTCTTGTGTCTGTCTGTCTGGCTGTGGACACATTGTTAAGAAAAGTCATGAACTTTACGTGACAGAATCATCATACGTGCAATCTAGGTACACCATGCGTTATTTTGCATAATGAATTGTTTTATTTTGCAGGGGCTGTCACTCAGATTAATAACTTGTATGTATTAGGTAAAGACTATTATCGTGGCATACATTTTTTCTTTTATTTTTCTTTGCGTTTCCTTTTATGGCGGAACATATAGCAAAACAAGTCCCTCTTTAACATTATTACCTCTACCGTATCAGTTTACCTTTTAAATGTCCTTCCGTATTTTGAGCAGAATGGTTGCCCCAGCTGGCTGATAGATTGTGCTCTGATGATTAATAGTGACAAGTAAGCAGGGTTTCTAAGCTGTAAGATCTATATGAAAGATTATGTAATCGTTCGTATGTTAATGTTAGATATATAATTGATATGCTAATCTCTTACTGGCCTCTCAGGTCGTGAGATAAAACAAAACTTCACTTTCCACTCTTTAGAAATTAAGCAAGTTTAATACGACAGGAAAACTAAAAGACGTTGGAAGGTCATGGCTCCTGGTAACGAACATCTGTGAATCGATTCGTTGCTAATATTTAACAGTATTTGTAGATCAACTTCTGGATATAGTGTGTGAAACATTATTATTATTATTATTATTATTATTATTATCATTATTATTATTATTATTATTATTATTATTATTATTATTTTTATAGTAGTAATACCAATATTGATATTACAACTGCTACAACCAATGATAATGATGATGATGATAATAATAATAATAATAATAATAATAATAATAATAATAATAATGATAATGATAGTAATGATATTTTATTATTATTATTATTATTATTATTATTATTATTATTATTATTATTTGAAAACCTCAGTATCCCTGCAGCTTTGAGGCTGTGTTCCACTTTGGAGGGAAATAGTAGACTCCTCTACAATGTGTTCGTGGACGAGATTACTTATTTCCCTCCATTGACAGTAATACAAGCCTTACTGGAGGGGATTTCTCGGTTGTAGTGTCTTCATCAGTTGCTGGTGGAGAACGGTTACACCATTTCAAACATATGTAGTAGGAGTAATTTATGATCACTGATGTTCACTGAGGTTATGAACTGGTTCCAGAACTCATGGATACAATACGTCAGGGAAGATGCCGGAGGCGAGGATTATAACAGCACGGGATTAATGTGTGTGTGTGTGTGTGTTAGAAATGCAGCCATAGACCTATGGTCTGTAATACAATTAAGTGGACTGAGGAACAGAGTGTAGAAATGATGGCAGTTCAGTTCCCTCAGCGTTAAATAAAGTGATGTAGCCTCGCAAGACGAAGTGACAAGTCACTGAAACAGAAATCCTTCAGTTGTGACTGACTTTTCGAGTTAGTGACCAACCAACCCCCCATCACTGCCTAAAAGTACTCTAACCACAGCAGCGGCTCAAAATAGAATAAAATAAAAAGGTAAGGATACTCGAATACTGCGGAAGGTTAAGGCAAGTGTTCATTAAAACCATCTATAAGTTTAGTTGAGGTTTTGATTATGAAAACATTTTTCACCTGTTTGAGTTTAGACTAATAGTTTTACTTTACTTTCCACTTTCCTTTGGTCTAGTGGTTCAACACCCTCAAGTATTTGACCACTGGGCAGTGAAACTGGATTTGTGACACCCAGAGAGATTTTATGAGCACTTCTTAAAAAAAAAAAATACACCAACAAAGATTACTTTCAAATGAATACCTGGATTCATTTATTCACGTTATTGGTGAGCTGATGTGACAGAGGAATATGGAAGATAACAGACCTTGTGTTCAGGCGAGGCTGTAATATTTTTCCTGCCTTCCCCTTGTGTGGTTAGGTTAGGTTTTTGTTAAGCCCGGGATGCGTGCTGGGGCCCTGGACGGGGGCTATAATTTGGCCTTCACTGTCATTAGTCTCAGGAAATGACACTTTTTACGAGGTAAAAAATGTGATTTTTTGCAATTTACTGTTGGCACTGCCGTGAATTTGCTTTTATGTTGTAATTTTGACAAGAATTATTGGTATATTTTGTTTGATATATATTAGGAACTGCATATTGAATTGATGTTACTTTATTGGTATTGTAGAAGTAGTGTAGAAGTAAAACGTTATCACATTATAATACAAAGAAACAGTGCATTAGTATGGACTAAGGTGTGGAATTATATAGGTTATTTATGACAGAGTTAAATGTTAATAATAATTAGGATAGTTACTGTATGACAGTCAAACAGTAACAAAATGTAATGATAATTAGAATGGTACAAATATTTACGTGTACAGTACTTAGATAGAGTATATGAAGTTCTGATAACTAATTAAAAAGTGCAATTAATCTGCATAAACATGAATTTTCCGTTTTTATGTTTACGATAGGCTTTTTCTTTCCTACTGTTGATGCTCATAGTATAGAGAGGACATGATTGTACAATTATTTATGTGAAGGCTTGCGATATGAATATTTTTCGTACTACATTTTGTGTCTTTATAACATGAACTCGGCTGTTTCTCTCAAATCATTTCTCACTTGATGGTTTGTGATGTTCCAGGACAAGATGGTGGTGTCAGAGGGGGCGATCAACAACATCATGGGTGGGATGGAGAACACTGCTGGGGTCAGACTCCATTCCCACCGACACAAGCTCAAACAAAGGTATGTTACCACAGGTCTTTTTTGAAGCTGTCTGTGTAGTGAGCTGGGGTTGGGGTAGGTGCTATGTTGGTCGTATGGCGAATTGCTGAAGATGGCTTTGCCGGGTAGTACTAGGTATGTGGTATGTGACTGAATGCTGAGTTTTGTTTTTCAGTAAACTAGAAACTTTGGTGATTAGTAGACTAGAAGAAACCAGTGATGTATCGTAAACTAGAAATTCTGTTAGACTAGAAATCAGTGATTTATCAAACTAGAAATTGTTAGACTAGAAACCAGTGATGTATCAAACTAGGAATTGTAGACTAGAAACCAGTGATGTATCATAAACTAGAAATTCTGTTATCTTGACTACAAATATGTATAGTTTGTCATAAACTAGAAACCTGTAGTATGTCAAAACTAAAACGTAGATATGGGATGGATATTGAAACTGAAACTAATGTATTTGTGTGGAGCAGCAGACAGAAACTACATTGAAATATTAACGATGAATTAAGGTGTTCAGACAGTAGTACACTCGACAATACATGAGCGATTTACTCGGGAGATAATAGCCAACGATTATTTTAGAAAACCCTGAGTGTTACAAGTTCGTGGTAGTAAACAGATTAGAGGAAAGAATGTGGATAGGATTTAAATATGTCGTGACCAGAAGACCTGCGTACGTGGTGACGGCCCCTACGCAGTGCTTGCCTTACGGTGAGTTTATACTTGCTTGTGCTTTTGAACCCGACGGTACGACCCTTGACCACGACGGTACGATCCTTGAGCACGACGGTACGACCCTTGAGCACGACGGTACGACCCTTGAGCACGATAACCCTGAGGATCGAGTCGTACCGTCGTGGCTTAGGGCTGTACTATCATGCTCAAGAGTCATTTTTTCGGCTTCCTAGTACCTACTCTGTCAGAACATGACATGCCTATGATTATCTTGTTCAAAGTGTTATGTTTTGCTAGAGATAATCTTCACTGTGTGTATTTTGGGCTGAAAGAGTTTCCAAGAATCAGCGCAAAAGTGTTCGCATCCTCAGCCATTGGAGCTATGACTTTGTTCTAATTGGTAGATTTGATTGTTTTTCCTTTGGTAATATTAGTTGATGTCGCTCCTGACACTAGGAGGAATGAGATTGAACTTAGCCTCGGTTTAGTTATGTGGTTGTGTTACTGTTTTACTTAAAACAACGTGACTGTATAACAGGATGGATTAAAACGTGTTGGTCTTGCTACCCTGGGAGAGGTTGTGGCTGGCTAGTTATTGGCACTACTGCTCAAGGCTCGCGCCTCCCCACGTCCAGACTGGCTATACTGTATCCAAGGTCCAGCCAAGTTACCTTATCCCACCACTAACGCCTTACCTTACCTAAAGTCTAGCCAAGTTACTTCACACACAACCACCTTCTTACACCAGTTTACTTTACCCTACCACCGCCTTACCTTAACCTTAACACCGTCTTGCCTTACCCATGGTCTAACCAAACTTCCTTACCGTTTTACCGACTTGATTTACCCAGGGGTCTAGCCAAGTTACCCATCCCACCACAGCCGTCCAGCCAGACCCGTGTGTAACCAACACGTCGAGGTGGTTAGTGTCATTATCTGCCGTCCAGATGTAGGCTGGGGTAACCCGTTTGGCTACCGTTGGAGAGGTCCTGCCTCGCAGTACACCCCAAGGTCAGACCTGCGCACCCCATCCCTGCCGCTACTACGCAGCCAGTGACGTCATATTTAACCAGGTGGCTCACTGTACAGTGAAATTCGTCGCGAGATATTTATGTCAAAGAGAAAGTTGACACTTGTGTCAATATAATAGTGGTGGGGCGAGTTCCTTGCTGTCCAGTGCACAGCAATCTCAGGGGAAGGTTTCGCCCCACAATTAAGGGGAGATAAGGAAATAAATTACTACACACTGTCGACCATACATGCGCCAGCTGTTGATGTATGATAGGGATACCCTGTATATAAGGGATATACCCAGGGGGAGAGAGGGTGGGGGTTTATAACGTGTTGGGCGGGGAGGATGTGGGTCAAGGGATGGCACCACTGCTGCACTCGCCGTTCCCTGACCACTGGCGTTTGTTAAGGTGGTATGTACATACCTCCGCTGCCGTGCCGTGTGCACCATCACCCGCGCCACCTGTCCCATCCTTAATCTACGGCCGCTTCCACCTGCATCATCTCCAACACCCACTGTGCAACCACAAAGATACACCGACCCTCCCTCCCTCCCTCCCTCACCTATCTACATGTTAGTATTATTTCCATTAATGTTGACC
>JAUTXX010386766.1:0-13155 GCA_032273605.1 Panulirus laevicauda
ACACACACACACTTTCAGTTTGTGTTAAATTTTGTGAATTTAAATGGGCTTAGGGTAGAAGTTAGCCAGGTTCAAGTCAAATGAGGGAGTGAAGCAATGTCTTTTCTTTATTTTATCTGTCTGCTTTTTAAGAGATCCAGTTTGTGAGACAGTGACTGGATAACACTGAAATGAACAGATGTAGTAAATCAGTGATTTAATGTGCAGCATTGCCAAAGGGAAGTGTAATTTTCACTTTTTAGTGTAAGCAAAAGGCAACACCCTGGCAGTTGGACATCTAATTGCTCCGCTGGTTGTAGGATAATTTATTCTAGTTATTTTAATGACTGCTGCTTGTATTACTTTATGGGATAATTTTAGGACCTCTAGTTCTCCCTCAAACAGATATGAATACTCTGGATTTAGTTTCATAGATATACCACAGCCAATCTGTCAAAACAAGATCGGTGAAGAAAAGACTAGAAATATAAGCGAAAAAAAGGCTAAACATGAAAACACCAGACTCCAAATGTTTAGGGTTGCTGTGAGAACTTGTGAAGGAGCAAGATCAGATGATAATACAACTAGAGTTAGAGTTAAGTAAATTGAACAAGCAGTTCAAGGACCATGAAGGGAGCATGAGACTAGAGAACAGAAACAATTTAGGGCAGGAAATCAAGGTAATACCAACTCATAGGAAAGAAGATGAAGCCAGTAATAAGAAGACACAGTCTGAGGAAAAATGTGATGGCAATATTGGACAAGATATTGCAGGATCATTACCAGTAGACTTTTAAATAGAGGAAAGGACAAAAGTACACTCTGAATCTACTGGAATAACATCAAAAGCTGATCATGTAGAATAATGGACAAAAACGCACACAGAGACTTATAGAAATAGATAGCAGGAAAGACTAGAAACAAATTTGGAACATAGACTGTGGAGACTAAACAGGGGTACACAGGAAATTGAGAAAACAGGTTGAAAAAGAAGAATTCACTGTCAGAAATGAAGCAGTCAAGGAACTAACTATATGGGCTAGTTGATAGAAGGTTTAGATAAGTAGAGAGAATACAGAACCAGTGCTTGCATCCCAAAAGAGAAATTATAAAGAAGGTGAGAGGCACAGGGGGTGACACTACCACACTGAGGGATGTAGCTGAACGTGGATGGCACCAAAATTAGAAAGATTAGTAAAGCTATATGTTGATAGACATAAATCACCAGAGTACAGAGAAAAGGAAAAGAAGAAAAAAAAAATGCATAAAGGAGAAAATTATATTAAAAGAGTGCTTGAGTCTTTAGGACTGTTCAAGTGACTTCTGTGATAAAGTAGAAGAATAGGAATTTATTACCAAGACATAAGCAGATGACCAATTATGGTTACGTTTCACTTTGAATCATCTAGCCAGGAAGTACTGAGAAAAAAACCTGAATCATAATGGCATGGTGGAATTGACTGTGATATTCATCACGTGTGATAGGTCTGAGGGGGAGAGGTAGAAAAGAAAAGAATGTAGTCTGAAGACAAAAAAATATGGAGAAGCCACACATAGCGAAAGGATAGAGCACCCCCTCCCTGCAAGTGCAGATAGGGTAGGAGTGTTAGGAGATGTTAATGTCAGACTGAAAGTTATGTATTCATATGTTTGTGGGTTAATAATTAGTGGTAAAGAACTGGAATTCAAGGATCATGTGATGGAAAGTGCATTTGATATAATAGAAAAGCTCTCACCTGTTCTACCCAGGGGTATACAATAGCAAAAAAAGAAAGGGAAGTTTAAGAAGGGGGAGGATTATCCCTCTTAATAAAACAAAGCCTGAAACTTCAAGAAATAGTGGAGCATGGGCCATTCATGAAATACAAATAACTGCAGGAAAGAAGAGCATTTTAGTAGTATTAGTATGTAATCATCCAAAAAATTGCAATGAACCAGAACAAATACAGTGATGACAGTGAAGGAACAATCAGAATGGTACATGAGTCAGTGAAACACTCACTTCTTAGAGATGGGAAACTACTGATAATGGAGGATTTCAGTTATAAAGATTTAGTCTGGGGGACCATGAATTCTCATGATATAATAGGGAGTCATGGAGGCACAGATTTTTAGAGTGTATACTGGAAAATTTCTTGCTGTAGCATTTCATGGTGCAGAATAGGATTAGAGGAACGGATACACCATCATTACTAGATCTTATGTTCGCTCACACTAGCATGTGATACACCAGTATCAGGTTTGAGTGGTAAAAGAGCAGGTGTGAGATAGAAAATAAGTAGGAGGTTTAATTGTGGAAACTACACAAACCTCAATAATTTCCATGGTAACAGATTGGGAAATGGAATTCAGTAGCCAGGGCATTGTGTTTAGAGGTTCTGTGAAATTTACAGTGAAGGAGTAGAGGCATGGTTACTTCATGCCTCAAATACAAAGGGAATGGTAAGAAAGAGGAAGGAATGGTTTATATAGAGATGTGCAGTGGCGAAGATATGGATGGCACCATAGCCATCAAGCATTGGCAGGGTATGAGAGATCATTAGATGAGCATACCAGGATAAGAAAAGAGGAACAAAGAAACTTTTAAAGGAATATTGCGAACAAGGCAGTTGAAAATCCAATACTATTTCATAGATTTGTCAGGAGCCAGTTAATCGGGCTGAGGGATTCAGAGGGAAATATTTAAGAGGATGATGTAATGATTTGCAAGGAACTAAATAGCAAGCTTAAAAGCATTTTCACAGTGGATGACATTATACCCCCAACAACAGTGAGATGGAATGAGGAGGTTTTGGAAATCATTGAGATATCTAGAAAACAGATTAATAGAATAATAAAAGGACTTGACCTATACAAGGCTTATTCATGATCCTGATGAAATTTCATCATATGTGCTAAAGAAGTGTGCTGATATGCTTGATAGACCACTTGAATTACTGTTTAAGATGCCACTGGAGAGAGGCATAGTGCCAAGGGAATGGAAAAAGGGCATGTGTCATGTCTACGTATAAGAAAGGAGACTGAGAACAGGCTCTAAGCTGCAGACCTCTCACTAATAAGTGTGGTGTGTAAGGTTCTGAAAAACATCATGTGAAAGCAAGTGGATGACTTACTGTGAAGGAGAAATTTCTTAAGCGAAAGACAACATTGTTTTAAGCCTAAGAAAGGAGGTCAAGTGTAACTAATCTCTTAGAGTTTTATGAGAGAAAGAGCTCAGTCCTGGAAAAACTGGGTGGACTGTCTGTTACTGGACTGCCAGAAGGCATTAGACACTACAACATAGGAGGCTAGAGGATGGATATGAGCAAATAAGGCCTTTCTTCACCTGTTCCTGGCACTACTTTGCTAACATGGAAACCTGCAGCCAAGTTTGAATAAAAAATCAAGATGGTTATTTGTATGGTGAACAAGGTGTGTAGAGAACAGGCAAAAATGGTAATTACTTCCTTTTCCAATCCAGACATCAGTTTCAAAATTTTTTGCATTATTGAACCCCTTACTAAGAACAATTCACTTATTGATGACAACATAGAAGTGTGTGAAAGTTTAAGACAACAGTGCAGATCAGTATGTTGAGAGCTGATGCCAACAGAATTCTTTTCTTTATAAAAAAATTTCCTCCAGTGAATGCCATAAGAATCACTTTTACTCTTTCTAGAGATGAGTCTTTGACAGTCCTCGTTTGAGCCAGACTTTTAGAAGTGTGTTCTGATAAAAGTGAAAGACAAATCTTTCTTCCTTACTCGTTTGCTGTTTCTTACAATAGCAAGGTAGTGCTAGGAACAATCTTCCATTTTATAGCTGCAATGTGTTATATACTGCAACTGCAGCCCCCTATCCACAACTAGGCCTCAGAGACCTTTTCATGATTTTCCCAAAAAAGTTTCATATACCCTGGTTCATTTCACTGACAGCATGTTGCACCCTGCATACTACATTGCTCCAGTTCAATATATCCCATACATGCCTTTCACCCTCCTGAATGTTCAGGCCCCTAGCACTCAAAATCTTATCAACTCCATTATTAACTCCATCCTTCCATCTCCAGTTCAACTTCCTCTTTGTCCCATCCACTTCTGACACACATATCCTCTTTGTCAACCTCTCATCACTCATTTCTTCCATATGTCCAAAAACATTTCATTACACCCTCTTCAGCTCTCTCACCCATACTGTTCTTATAACTACACCTCTCTCATAGCCTATCATTACTTATTCAATTAACCATCCTTACACCACACATTGTCCTCGGACATTTCAATACCAACATATTCACCCTCTTCCATATTTTCTCATCTATAGCCAGTACTTTGCATCCACATAGCACCATCAGGATTACTATACCATAAAACATACTCATTATTGCCCTCCCAAATAGTGACTTCTCTTTCTCACACATTCTTCAGTGCTCCCCGAAATTTTGCCCCCCCTCTCCCATCTTGTGACTCACCCCAGCTTCCATGGTTCCATTTACTGCCATATCCACTCCCAGGTATCTAAAATAGTTCACTTCCTCCATGTTTCCTCCATTCAAACTCAGAGCCTAATTTATCCATATCTTTACACCTCTAACCTAATAACCTTGCTTTTATATATGCATATTCTCACCTTTCTCCTTTCACACACTCTCCCAAACTCACACATCAGCTTATGCAGTTTCTCACTCGAATCTGCTACCTATGCTGTGTCATCAGTGAACAACAACTTACTCACCTCCCAGGCCCATCCAGTCCCAACAGACTGCTTGCCTGCTCCTCTGTTCAACAACCTTGCATTCAGCTCCCTCCCTTCACCACCCCATTCAGAAACGAATTTAAGAGCCATGGCGACATCTCACGCCCCTGCCACAGACATGCCTTCACTTAGAACCACTCAGCCTTCTCTCTGCCTACTACACACACACCTTATACTTTTGATAAAAACTCCTCTCTGCTTCTAATAGCATGTCTCCCATGCTATATTCAAAACATCTTCCACTCTTACCACTTGCTCTCTCCAGTTCCATAGTTGCCACATACAAATTCCTCTGCTTCTCTTAAGTATTTCTCACACTCTTTCTTCAAAGCAAAATTTGATCGACTCATCCTTTACCATTCCTGAAACCACATTGTTCCTCATTAATCTGATGGACAGTGCATGGCACCACCCTTTTAAATGCCACTTTTCCATACAATTTAACAGATACACTCTGCAGATTTATACCTGTGTACTGAGGAATGGCTGAATTCATGCATAGTGCCACAGTATAAAGACATGGGGGAACAAAGTTGAGGGTCTGCACCTCACCATGATCCATACATACTTTGGAAATCCTAAATGACAAGTCAACAAGTCATCATCTTTCTTAAGAAATTCATGCAATACCATACACTCCAGTTGCTTTTCCATATTTCACTTTACACGAGACTTTTACCACCCATTCTCTAACTAAACCATTTGCCCTGACTCCATCACTTCGCATACCTTTCCAATCCAAACACCAGCATATCTACATCTACCACCATTTCATCAAACACATTCAGCATTCCATCAAATTACTCACCGCATCTCATCTTCACCTCATCATTACTTGTTACCACTTCTCCATTTGCCCTATAATTGATGTTCCTGTTTGTTCTCATTTTTCTCACACCATTAACCCTCTTTTAAACCATTTTTGTATTTTTCCTGAAATTTGCTGATACTTGCTTACCTCAACTCTCATTGGACATGTACCTGCCTCTTTCTGTTCTAGATCTCCAAATCACTCACACTCCTTCCCTGGAAGTACTGCCTATACAACACTTTTTTTCCCCTCTAGAAATGCCTCATTGTTTGGTAATTGTTGATGTAAGTCCTAGCAAAGTGATTTTAAGATTATGGGCTACTTGTAGTAAGTTACATCTTATAAAAAAATTTAGAATTGGATATGAAGGTAGTAGAAAACCATTTATGTATTAAAAACAACCTACACAATCTGGAGGTGAACAGATTAGAGTTAGATGATTACTGCTTTTATGGCTGCTGGACTAGTTTAAAAAAAATCCTAGTAGCTGTTAAGGAAAAAAGAATTCTGATACTAATTACACAGAATTTGCAAGGGCCTTTGATGTAACCATGGTGTGGTCGCAAGTAAGATATGCAGTAAGAGAATATCTAGCAAATTTTTATTTTTTTTTTTCCAAAAGAAGGAACAGAGAAGGGGGCCAGGTGAGGATATTCCCTCAAAGGCCCAGTCCGCTGTTCTTAACGCTACCTCGCTAATGCGGGAAATGGCGAATAGTTTGAAAAAAAGAAAAGAAAAAGAAGATCCCAAAGAATACTAGTGAAATGTACAAAATTTACTGCTTACAATATTAAAAGGTCTGTTTCTTAAAATTCTGTGCTATCTCTTGTATTATTCATATTTGATACTGATAGTATCGTATGATACACCAACCTAATCTTGATTAGATAGTGCTGGAGATAGTATGAAAATTACATTTCATTGTCACATTGTATTCAATGACGAAAATGAAAAGATTTCTTGTATAAAAGGAGAGAAGAAACCTTCAAATTTAAGTACGTAATACAAGAAGGTAACAGGGCTTATCACTGAAAACAGAGGAAGTGTTGAACCTATGAAGATGACAAGCTCTGAGGATTTTTAGAATGAGAGTAGCAAGACCATTGATGTCAGAAATTTTGATGTATGTCCTTCACTGGTCACATCACTTCTGTGGATCATCTGCATTACAGAGGGAGCTTAAAAGCTCTTGAATTGTACTCATTAAAAGGTAAATATGAAAGATGCATAATAAACTACATATACATGAAAACAAGATATGGGCCTGTTCCCAACCATCATTCAAATTACTAAATGGATCACAGACTGGGTAAAATGGGTAAATTAGGTATACTCGAGATGATCTAGGAACATTGTGGAAAATAAGAGATTACGTATTTTGGAACATTAGGGAAATTAGCATATGTCAAGGGCCCTTATCTTCTCAGCCTGCTACTGGTAAATGTATGAAGTACTGTGAGAAGACCTGTTGACTGAAAAAAAAAAAGAAATAGGTTAGAAGACAACCTGCAAAACCCATGAAAGTTAACCTATGTTATCTTCATTGTGGATTGTTGTTGTGGTCATCATCTACATATATAGTTTTATTACGTTTGGTTTGTTGCTTGACCACTGATATAGGATTGTAAAGCTCTTGAAGACAAAGAAAATGCTGACGTGATTTACACATACTTTGCAAAAGCATTTGACATTTGTGACCATGGTGTCATAACATAAAATGTGAAAGTTGGGAATAGCTGGAAAAATTGGGAAATGGATGTAAAACTTTTTAGCTAATGTACCCCAACATGCAGTTGTAAACTATGCCATCTCCAGTGCCTCCACAGTCTAAAACTCTGTCACCAAGGAACTCTACTTGCACCCTTCCTATCCCTCATTCTTATATCTGACATTGATGCAAACTTGAGCCACTGTTTCATATCATCCTTTGCAGATTAAACAAGACAAAATGTCAAAAAGATACAAATGAGTATTAAAATATCATTGACTGGGCAATCGAGAGCAACATACTTTGCAATGGAGATAAATTTTGATTCATCTGGTATGGAGAAAATGAAGAAATTGAAAACAACACAAAATTGTAGACTCAATCATAGACAGTTGAATAATGTGAAAGACCTTGAAATAATAATGTTTAATGACCTGACCTTCCACAAACACAATAAAACCACAGTTGCTCCATGCATAGGGATGGCAGGCTGGATTCTGCAGATCTTCAAGACAAGGGAAGAAAAATCAATTGCGATATTTAAGGCACCAATTCTTTTATGAATTGAATATTGTGTTCTTACATCATGCTACAAGGCAGGCAAAATTGCAGATTTAGAAAGTGTCTAGAGGTCTTTCACAACCTATATTAATGTGGTAAAGGATCTAATTATTATTGTGAATAACTGAATTCTATGGGGCCATACTCCCTGGAGTGCAGACAGGAGAGATATATTATCATCTGTACCTGGAAAATCCTAGGGTATGGTACCCAATTTACATTCTGAAATAACATTTTACTGGCATGACAGGCATGGAAGATTTTCTAAAATACTAACTCTGAAATCCAAAGGTGCGATATGAACAAAAAGAGAGAACACTTTTAAACATTCATGGCCTAAGATTTTTCAGCGCCTTGCCTTCTACCATCAAAAACAGAATGGGATGCACAGTACAAAAGTTTAAGAGTTCCTTGGATAAATACCTACAAAGTGTGCCAAACCAGCCAGGTGGTGGGGGCTATGTAGGTCTAAGGGCTGTGCCTTCCAACAGCTTGGTCAACCAATGACCCATTCCAGAAGCCTAGGCTGTAGGGGTAAAGACCCCTGAAGACTTCACAAAGTATTCCTATTATGAGATTTTGCTAAAAGCAAGGTTAGCACATAACACTTAATGCCTAATGTGTTTGACAATGCTGTTGCAAAGATAAGTAATTGGGCTTGATCTCGTCATGTCCACAGGATGATGGTTGTTACTCAAGCATGCGCAAACATATGCCTGTAAAAGTTTTTGAATAGGAATGATTAGTTAAGGAAAAATTATTTCAATGTCTTCACAGTTTTCTATGAACATTTTTTTGCATCCTGTGGTATCCACTCAGATTTCATTGCTATATGCTACATTTACCAGGAAGTCTGTACATGAATATTTAGACCATGGGACTCATTTGAGGGTGATGGTTGATATGTTTACCAGTGACACCATCTGTCATACTTCAGATGAAATTTTGTGATTTGCAGCCAAATGCTACCATTACCAATTACAGCATCCCATATTGTACTGCTAAAGACCATAGAATAGCTTAAAGTATTCACAGAAGAATACAGCATATTTATTTGATAGAACTAGTGTTAAAGGAGTCACTTCTGCTTTAATTATGAAGAAATATAACAATAGAATTTAGAAAGAAAATGACAAATAGAAGAAAGCAACGATTTTAGGACAAGTGTTGTGTGAGATACGCATCAGGCCATAAAGGATCTGTAAAGTATGAGTAAGAGATTAGGGTTCTAGTGGCAGATGTTAGGACTGAAGGTATATGTATAGTGTGTAATAGTTCAGACTGAAGTTAATATATATTTGATGATAGAGTCTGTTGGCTGTGATTGTGATATTCAGGTGTTTCCTTAGACTTACAAAAAGATAGGAAAGTAACATGAATAATTTTGTCATGTTAGTTGTTTTATAATTTTGTAAGTGTAAATGAATTTTGAGGTGTATCTTGTTTTGAAAAGTCGAATGTTACACTTGTACATGATGACAGAGAAGGAAGATGTCATTTACAAGTGAATTGTTGAAGAGTGGTTCAGCCCAAAGTAAATCATCATGCTGTAAGCAAAATGACAGAATGTCCTGTAATCCTTTTCATGTTATGATTTGCACAACCCTAAAGTCTGTAATTAATTGAATAAAAGGCTGCATTGTATTAATAACAACATATAATCTTTGAGTGTAAAGAACTAAAACTAAACTAACAGTAACTTGAGATGACCCTTATGCAACTCATGTGAATGGTATTTTGGTTCCAGAATCACCTTTATCTAAACTAATAACCACTGACCCATTGAAATGACAGTTTATCTGCTGACCTGAAATAGATTTTGTAATTGATGATAATCAAAACTGAATAAAGCAGTAGTGCCACTAACAAGCTTTTGCACCCCTGTTGTTGCACAAGTTGGCTGTTCATGTTTCTTACGTCTGCTGTTTTCTTAATGAAAATGAAAAGTTTTGCTGGTAGTGATTAGATACATATAATGTATTCACTTCTGCTCTTTAACGATATTGATAGAAATGTTAGGAGGTATAATGTTCATGCGTATTTGTATCTGTGTACAGTACTGAAATGAAAAAAAAAATGTTGAGTTTCAGTTTAATTCATCTCAGCACAACATTCAGATGATCATTTTACTGGATTTGACTTGATGATATGTATCAAAATATTTTAGGTAATCTAATCTTTGCTCTTCTAGCAGATACAAGATACTAAAAAGAATCTCATCCCTCAACAGATTCATCTAGTGTTGGGAGTGAAGAAGATCCATATGATGAATGCTCTAAGCCACCACCTCGCTACAATTATAATGCCCTCCGAGCCCAACACTATGAACAGTACCGACCTGCCAACAGTTCTAACACTACCTCTCCTATAGGTATGTACTGCATACAGCAGAATATTTTAACACCACGTTCAAGAAATATCTATACGATATTTTATGGATACCCTTGCAAATAGTGTTGTTTTCTTAATTCTTGCACAACTTACTGTATTTTCATGTATTTCTATATCATATCAGGATTCTTTTTCTACCAACCCTGTGTAAATCCAAAACTTCAGCTAACTTTCTAATTGCTAACTCTACCTTCTGTTTCATTTCCACATCCTTACTTCAGACGTTTGTATCCATGCTGTACTTACTTGAACATCAACTACAATATTTTACACTTTCTTTGCAGTTTAACTTCAGCAAAGACTCTTATCATTTTCTGTTTGTTTTAAGTAAGAATCCACAAACCCAGTAAAATATGCAAGTAGTGCTTTGAAAATATTTCTTGAGGAAAATAGAGCTTTGGTCTTAAACTGGAATGTGAAAGAAGAGCCATCTATCTATCTGTCTGTATCTCTGATGCCTTTCTTTCCATACCTATCCAAGTCCCGTTGCCAGTAGAGTATCTGTAGACTGCCGTTCTTTGTAGTGCACTGATATTTAGTTTGCCCATGTGAAGTAGAGAGAGAACTCTCCTAATACCCTCAGCATCATAACTTTGTGTGTGTGTGTATGTTCATACTTTAGATTATAATTTTTTATGATTGTACTTTTGAGTCTTCTGATTGAGTCATCATGTTGAATATAATGAAAACCAGTTAAAACTGATTTTTACCAACAACTCTTCCTGATTCCAAAGTCATATTCCTTGTAAAACCAACCAATTAGAAATGATCAAGGAACTTTGAAAGCTTTTGTATACTTTGAGAAAAGGAAGCTGCAGCTTTCCTAAGAAAAAATTATCTCAAACTGTCTGTTGCAGAAACAGAAACATTAAAGTAAAAACCACTGAGACACAGGGTCTTGGAGAAAGTAGGCCTGAGAAAAACTCAATACACTGACTTAGTTGTTGCAGATTCTTCAGAATCTCTATGAAAAGTCTGGAAAGATTACCAGACGGACCAATGGATCTCTGAGTAGAACAGAAATGTATGGTGAAAGATCATTTGTTAAGTTATCTTTTTTCAAATGTGAAAATCCTGAGGTATAAAGTTTGGGAGCTGGATTTCCTCTAGGTGGAGATAACTCTTTCAAGAAACTTATGGAATGTCATGGGAAGAGTGGTGCAGTTTCCATAGTCTTCAGCACTAGGAATGTTGAACCATTGAATGGCAGGCATGATCCAAAAATTCCATCACAGAGCAAAAAAAAGATCAGTTTGAAATGACAGATCTGCGTTCAAAAGTAAAAAACATTATAGAAACGTATTATTTCCTTTGTGATGGCATAGGTTTGTAAAAGCTGAGTGAGTACCTAGAGGGCTTCAGAGAGGGTATGTGATTGATGTGTGTGCGTGTGAGCTCCTGATAGTGGAGGATGTGGTAGTGATGAGGTTCTTTCTTTCTACTGATTTTTTGTTGTTGTTGTACTCGTATTTCATACTCAGGAAAATTGTTGGTGGTAAATAACATAGATATATTTAGAAATCTGACACCTTTCACACTACAATTCAGTGTTAGGGAGGTTGGTTGACAAATTTGGAGAGGCTGTAGAAGGATTTGCCTCTTTCTTTAAACTGAAAACTTTACTTCTGTTTCGTATATACTCTATTTCATACACAGGTATAGCATTATTGGTGAATAACATGAGTTTACATGAAAATATTACACCTTTCATGCAACATATAAGTGTGAGGAGAGTTAGTGGCTAGCATGTGTGAGGTTATTGGAGGTGTTTCTTTGGAAGTATTAGGTCTCCGGATATGATCTGTACCTATGTCCTCCATTACCCCAGGATTACATAGAAAATTAGGCACAGTTGTCACATAATTTCTTCCATAAAAGCAAATTTACTGAGGAAGCCCCTTTCCTTCATATGTAATGTGCCACTAAAATCATTTTCACATATTCTTCATGTTTCTCTTGTTAATTTTCTTCTTTTCTCATCAACTGATGCACATAATAATTGTTCCTCCTAATAACTTAAGTCATCTAACAACCTATATACTCTCCATGGAGTCCCTGGATGTACATGACCTTCAGGTTGACCACCATTCTTTTATAATGGTGGTTTTAGGGGCACAAAGGATATCAGAACTATGTCTGTGCCTTCTTTGCATGGCAGATACCTGTATAGGATAATTAAACATAAGTGGGAAAAGCTTCTATCAGTTTATTTTGGCTTTTATGTCTTAAGAGAACATCATTTGATTTAAGCAGCAGTAAGGTTTAATCCACTTTAGAAATAAGAGTTACTGAAAACCAAAATGTGATACAGAGATTAGCTGGCTTGGTGAATTATTTAGCTAGATTTTTACCTAAACTGTCTGTTATAATGGTTCTTATCCATCAACTAGCTAATACAGGTGATGAATGACGGTGGGGAAGAGTATAGGAGGAAGCCTTAAATAAAGTCAGCCAGTCAGTGACAGCCAAACCAGTGTTAGCTTTCTATAACCAAAATAGACCACTTGTCATTTAGTGTAATGCCAGTCAGACTAGCTTAGGTACTACAGTTAACAGGAAGGTAAACCATTGTCTTATGCAAGCTTAGCGTTGACTCCTAGAGAGACTAGGTATGCACAGATAGAGAAAGAGATCCTGTGAGTTTTATTTGCCCTGACAAAGTTTCATCAGTATATATTTGGAGACTGACCAAAGTACTAAGTGACCACATACCTCTGTAGTCAATTTTAAAAAAACTCTAGACCAAGCACCAAAGCAACTGCAGGGAATGTTGCTCCGAGCTCACCATTGTGACAAAGAATTGGCTTATCAGTCTCGGAGAGACTTGCATATTGCAGATTTTCTGTCAGGGGCACACTTACTTGAGAATGGAGGGCAAATTTTGGAGAGTATAAACATGGTAGTTTTCCTTGTCATCTGACAAGAGGGTCTGGAGAAGATAAAAAGGGCAACATTAAATGATGCAACAATG
>JAUTXX010386875.1:0-13152 GCA_032273605.1 Panulirus laevicauda
AAGTCACGGTTAGTTAGAATTCTCATATGTTCGGTTATAAGTCACGGTTAGTTAGAACTTTCATATGTTCGGTTGTAAGTCACGGTTAGTTAGAATTCTCATATGTTCGCTTATAAGTCACGGTTAGTTAGAACTTTCATATGTTCGGTTGTAAGTCACGGTTAGTTAGAATTCTCATATGTTCGGTTATAAGTCACGGTTAGTTAGAACTCTCATATGTTCGGTTGTAAGTCACGGTTAGTTAGAATTCTCATATGTTCGGTTATAAGTCACGGTTAGTTAGAACTTTCATATGTTCGGTTGTACGTCTCGGATACAGTAATAAGATTGATCCATAACTCGTGATTGTAGTCATAAACTTCAGTCGTACAGTTATAAGTCTCACCGGTCTTGACTGTCCCATCTATAGTCATAAACCTCAGTTAGTTACAGTCATAAGACTCAGATTCATAACTGGTGATTGCAGTCATCAACTTCAGTCATATAGTTATAAGTCTTAGTGAGTCTTAACTCCATCAGTCTTAGTCAGAAGTCTTATTCGTATTCATATGTCGTTTATATAAGTCTCAGTTAGTCCAAACTCTCGTACCAGCAGTCATGAGGCACAGTTATAAGTCTCAGTCACAGTCATAAGGCTCATTTAGCCATAACAACCACAGTTCTAGTCAAAAATCTCACTCAGTTATGTGTCACAGTCATAAGTCTCAGTTAGGCTCATTACGCCATAACTACAGCCATAAGGCTCATTTATCAGTCAGTCATAAGCCACATTTCGGGTCATAACTACCACAGTTATAGTAAAAAGAATCTTATTCAGTTGTATTTATCACTGTCGTAATCAGTCATAACTACATTCATAAGGTACAGTTATAAGTTACAGTTCGCTATAAATCTCAGTCACAGTCATAGCTTCAGTCAGAAGTTTCATTCGGATTTATTTGTCACTGTCATAAGTTTCATTAACTGTCGTTACTTTCATGGCAGTGTTCATAAGGCTCAGTTATGTCTCAGTTAGCCATAAGGCTCAGTTATGTCTCAGTTAGCCATAAGTCTCAGCCACAGTCGTAAGCCTAAGAGTCATGGCTTTCATAGTTCTAATGAGAAGTCTTATTCATAGTTATTTGTCAGTCATAAGTCTCGTTACAGTCATAACTTCCACTGTTGTAGTTATAAGGCACAGTTATAAGTTAGCCAAGTCTCGGTCACAGTGAAAAGTATTCTTTAGTTATATGTCATTGTCATAAATCTCAGGTCATAACGAAAACGGTGCTGATCAAAAGTCTCATTTACAGTCATAAGCCTCAAAGTCATGAATCTACAGTAGTAGTCATAAGTTTAGTCAGTTGAAAACAGTTTAATAGTCCTAAGTTTCAGTCAGAGTTATAACTTTCGTATTTATAGTCATAAGTTTTAATTTCAGTAATAACTGCCACATTTTTTTTTGTCATAAGTCTCTTGTCACAGTCATATGCTGCAGTTATAAGTCTCGGTTACAGTCATAAGTTCCAGTTACAGTCATAACTGCCACAGTTATGGTCATAAGTCTCTGTTACAGTCATATGCTGCACTCATAAGTCTCGGCTACAGTCATAAGTTTCAGTTACAGTCATGATTACCATAGTTACAGTCATAAGTCTCTGTCACAGTCATAAGTTATAGTCATAAGTCTCATGTAGACTTATGATGACCCCGTATGTAGTCGCAAACCGAATTTAAAAGCCTCATTTTGAGTCATAACTACAACGTTTCTACTCATAAGTCTCTCACAAGTCGTATCTCTCAGTCTTGACTTTCATAGTCGTGTCCATAAGCCATAGTTATAGTCATAGTTAACAGTAAGTGTCAGTCACATTCGTAATCCTCAGTCAGCATAGTTAACAGTGTCAGTCACATTCGTAATCCTCAGTCAGCATCATAAGTAACTCAGTTCTCGTCATACGTCTTGCGTCGCAGACGTAACTCTGCGAGTCATAACTTTATAGTCGCAGTGATGTATCTGTCAGTCGAAAGTTATCGTTAACTGCTCCATCAATTTTCTGTCGCCCTGACCACTGAAGGTGAGGAGGCCAGAGGAAGAGTGTAAGACGAGAGGAGGGAGAGAATCACACTGACTCCGCTGCTCGATGAAAGAAGGAGGTACCATGACGGCATACCCTCGTGTCGCAGGCCTCCGTACAGAAACTAAGGGATGCAGCAGCTTGTCACGTGTCGCACGCCGAGGCTGTAGTATCTGGGACACAAACAGATGGCTCACGAGAGCGGCGGCCGAAATGATAATACATGTAGAATAGATTCAGGGAGGCAGATGGGGAGGGAATAGGGTTCAAGAGAGGTGATAGCAGTAGACCTGATGAGGCAGATGGTCTTTGATTCCTTTTCCGGCTGAGGGAGAGGCGGAGGAAGAGCCGACCATGGTCCGTGAGCAGTATTCCGTGTGGGGGTTGAATGAGATTCCTGTGTATAGGGAATAACTGTTCGCAAGAGAAGTGATTCCGACACCTGTCCAGCTCCCCAGGTTATGGGAAACAGATTTTATGATGTTCATTATTTGAGCGTCTTTTTTGTTCTTTTTTCTTCTTTTATCTAAGTTTGGGTTTTTAGAAAGAAATGAAATAGGAGCATCAGTGTTGGAACCTGTATCAGACGCTGAGTTCTTTTGACACCTCCTCCACCACCTGTAGCTGGGGGAGTATCCGGAAGACCTTGAGTGAGGAATATCCAGGAGTCGCCATAGACTCAGTGGGATGATGTCATTGTGCTCTACATTGAAATCGCCTGCAAAGAGGAGTTCATTGCGTGGATATGAAGAGGAGTGACGCCCCGTGGCAGGTCAAATTGATCACGGAGTTGAAAATAGGTGTGCATGGAGGAGTTAAGAAGGGAAAACTAGACCAAACATAACAAAACATAATTACAAAGTCTAAAGATATCTTGGGCCTTGTGGTTTCAGTCTTAGGAGAGACTTAGCCATATTTAAGATGAACAATTGATGGTTTTGTACTACAGTAAGCACAAACACTGCCCTATGAGCGGTCATAAGCCATAGTTATAAGTCTCACTCGGTCAAAACTACTTCAGGGGGTCGGGTCTTCACGTGTCACTGTCACGGTCATAAATGCCAGTTGCAGACGTGAAGACCTCAGATGACGTCACTAGTCTTAGACACAGTCGTAAGGTCTTAGTCACACTCGTAAGACTAATTGCTAATTAGACTCCTAATTACCACAGTTCGCCTTAATACATAATCATGGTCATATGTGAGTGTTATACTTCTCGGCCAGCTTGTTAACTACCTCACCTGCAGCCATTCGTCTCTGTTAAAGCCATAGGGTTACAGATATTATAAGTCTCAGTGAGAATCATAAGGCTCACGGTTATAGTTACAGACCATAGTTATAAGTCTCAGTTTGTCATAACGACCTTGTGATGTGTAGTCATGAGTCTTAGTTGCAGTCATAAGTCTTAGAATCATGAATACCTCACCTGTGTTTCCCATTCATAAGTCTCAGCGTCGTGACTATCAGAGCTCTGGTCAAGAAATGCAGTCACAGCCATTTCGTCTCACTCAGAGCCGCAGCTACCTCATATGTAGTCATAAGTCTCATTTAAAGCCTTATCTACCTTAGATATCAGTCATAAATCTCATTTATAGTCGTAGCTACCTTAGATATTAGTCATGTGTCTCATTTATAGTCGTATCTACCTTAGATATTAGTTATAAGTCTCATTTAAAGTCATAACTACCACATATATTAGTCATAAGTCTCATTTAGTCATATCTACATTAGTTATTAGTCATAAGTCTCATTTAAAGTCATATCTACCATATATATTAGTCATAAGTCTCATTTAAAGCCATATCTACCTTAGATATTAGTCATAAATGTCATTTAAAGTCATATCTACCTTAGATATTAGTCATAAGTCTCATTCACAGTAACATATACATACTTGAGCTGTAGGTATGCGTCTCGACCATATTAACAGTCATCAGTCTCTGCGACAGTCATAAGCCTCAGCAAGTCATGTCATCCTATAACTTAGGTCACAGTCATTTGTCTTAGCAGTAATTCCACACATCTTTCCTGTTCAATAGTTTTTGTTGTATGGTCATAAGGGTTCTTTGGGTAATATCTTAAAAAAAAAGATCTTTCACAGTCATAAAACTCTCCCAGTCACAGTGATCAGTGTGTCTCATTTATATAAGCCTCACATTAAGAAGAGTCTTTGTTAGGAGCACAGGATCATCTCTCGGGTTATAAGTCTCGCTGGGGTTATAGGTCTCGCAGAGTCACAACACAAGTATCTGGCAGCCATACTTATGTCACAGAAGTAACAAGAGGCTTCAGCAAGTGCCCCACACTGCTACTTATGTGTGCACTTTTCTTTCATCAGGGCTCCTTAGTCCTCGATTTCATTCCTTCATTCACTGGACTTTTTTCTAAAGGTGCCTCGAGGATCGGTTTCCCCAAGTTGAGGGATTGTCAGAAGCATTTTATTTCTCTCTCTGTCAGTTCCAGTGATGTGTCTGACTATATCACACTGTCAATGTCTCTCTCATTTGGTCATAAGTATTTTAATCACAAACTTAAATTTCCCGGTAGAAGTTCTTCGGCACACATTTCCAAGGTTCCTCTTCCAAGATCGTGCTCATAAGTCTCTCGACCGGTCATGAGTTTTTTTTTTCCATTCCACTAATAATACATTTCTCATTGTCGCGGCCGTAAGTCCTTATTGATCACAGTCAAGTTTTCTTTGTCGCTGGAACTCTTGTTTGGTACTCAAGTATGATGCTCAAGTGTGATGCTCAAGTGTCTTCGAGAGTTTTTCAGCCACAATTGATTTTCTTCGTTACGGTGAAAAGGATTTTTTTTTCTTTGTGGTCCCTGTATAAAGTCTTTCATCATTCAGATTCGTGAATATCCTTGTTACAGTCACAAGTCTTTCGTGCATACAGTCACTCGTCTCCCTGAGTTGCAGTCACAGTGGACATCACGTCCCGCGCCCCCCATATACCACATCACTCCGGTTCTTACTATCCTACGCACGCCCCTCACCCTCCTAATTGTGTAGCGAGTCTGTCTTCGTCTGTGTTATCAGCCCTTCACTGTGAGAGTCGCTGGCGAAATACATCCGTCAGTAAGACATAGACGTCCGTCGGAAAATTCTCCGTCAGTCACGTATAGTCCCAGTCAGGTATGACTGTGCTTCTGATCACAGCCTCAGTTGACAGTCACTTTTAAGGGTCGCAGTTGGCTTTACCACTCGCAGTCAGACTTGCCGCAAGAGTCTCTGTCTAAGTCATCCTCAGTCAGTCAGCCTCTCAGTCAGTTTTAAGACTTCAGTCAGAGTCAGTCATCGTAGTAAGACTTCAGTCAGAGTCAGTCATCGTAGTATCATCAACCAGTGTAGAGTCGCATGATGGCCTTACCTTGAGTCATTATCAGTCTAGGTTTCGACCAGTCTCAGACCATCTCATAGCCTTCGCTATAGTCAACTTTAGTCATCATACTTTCAACCTTCAGAGCCTTCGTCAGCACCTCCACCAGACACAGCCTGATACACAGTTTGGAACCATTCGAAAAGGTGGACACAGCCTCAAGCAGTCGCTCATCTGTCCGAGCTCAGGTCGAGAGCCCCATCTTGAGTCAGTTGTAGTCATGATCTAAGTCATTCCTAGATTTGGTTAGAATCTCAGTCAGTCAGTTAGTCAGTCAGTCACGGTGTAAAATTCAGTTATAGATCTGTAAATTCTGACATTAGTCACAGCGTTAGTTATTCTAAGGTCCCATTAGAAGGTGTTCCAGTTAGTCTGAGTCATTGTAAGCATGTTAGGACGTCCTCCACTGTCTTGGGAAGACCCCATCAGACCTTATTTCATGACTTCGTCGGAGCTGCATCAAGAATTGGCTCTTAGTCAGTTTCATGTACGGTCCCAGTCAGAGCCTCATCCACAGTGGTCTGTCAGTCACCGTCAGTCATTCGCAGTCATTCTAAGACCCAGTCAGAGCCCCATCCAAAGTCATCCTTCCTCAGTTTCAGTCCTGAGACCACGTCTGAGCCTCAGCTAACGTCGGCCGTTGTACGTCTTTTCCTAAGACCCCCATCAGAGCCTCGGCCAGCGTGAGGCTCAGTCTGTCTGAATCATTCCAAGACACAGTCACAGCCCCACTCACGTCAGTCTTCGTCTCGGACATTCTAACACTCCATGAGAGCCGTTTCCGGGTCAGTCAGTCAGTCAGTCTTTGTATCATTTTACGACCCTCTTACAGCCTCACCCAAAGTTAGGTCGTGTGATTAGTCTGTCGGTCTTAGATCCTGTCGGAGCCCCACCCACAGTCAACCTCAGGCAGTTCGTATCATCTTGAGAACCACTCTTCAGAGCCTCGTCTGCAGCCACCCTCCCTCGGTCATTCTAAGACCTAACCAAAGCCTCGTCAAGAGACTATGGCTCATCAAAGCTTCTGATTCTAAGACCTAGTCAGACTCAGCCAGAGTGAAACAGACATTGTCACGCTAAGCGTCGTCCTTCGTCAGTCAGATTCTAAGGTCCGGTAAGATGATTATGGAAAGTCATTCTTCATATGTCTCATTTATTTGAAGCCACTGTCAGAGTCTCATCCAGTCAACCTTGGTGAGTCTTACTGTTCGAACGCCTCGCCAGAGCCTCCTCCAAGCTACATTCTGTTCAGTCTCCGTCTGTGTAAAGTCTCGTTAGAGAGACTCGTCCGGAGATGAGTCTCAAGCTGTTATAAAAAAAGTCTCTGTTAAAGTCTCATCCAGAGTAGACTTTAAGTAGTCCATCAGTCGCCGTTTGTGTCCGTCTGTCTTATCCACAGTCTAGTCTGTCTCTCTAAAGCCATGTCCATGTGTCCTCCAGGATCCCTTCTAGTTATTCTCAGTTCTTCTAAGACTCTATCGCATCTTCATCCACAGTTCATAGTAGTCAGTCTGTCGTTCTGAGAACCCGTCATAGCCTCATTAAGAATCAAAAATAGTCAGTCTCAATTTAAGTCTCAGAACCTCACAGAGAGTCAGGACCAGTCAGATCAAAACCTTGTCTGGGGTCAAGTCTTAACCAATCACACACTGTAAGAACGTGTCAAAGCCACACTCAGGAGAAAGCTTTGTGACCTTCATTAGTCTTCCATCCTGGGTCATCCTCAGGCGGTGTTGGTCATGTCATGACCGTGTCAGCGACTGATAAGGAGTTACGTTAGTATAGAGACTAATAAGGAGTCACGTTAGTACAGTCTACGACCATATCAAAACCTTTCGAGGGCAGACCTTCGTCAGTGTTTGTCAGTTACCCAGAGACTACATCATGGTGAGTCCACACTCGCTACCAGTCAGTCATCAGACGTCTCGCTTGCAGCCTCATCGAGACTTAAACTGAAGTCGGTCTCCTGCCATTCTAAGGTCCCATCAGCCTCGTCCAGAGTCAACCTTTAAGTTCAAAAACCAGTCTTAAGTCTTCCAGATTCTCAGAGTGAGTTAAGTCTTGTTTCCAGCCAGTCAAGGAACCCCGCCACAGCCTCGGTTAGGTATAGTTACACTCAGAACAAACTCAGCAGCTTTACCAGCCACCACGTCATTCCTGGGATTCACAAAAGATTCCTGAAGTTCTGCAGAACACTCAGAGTTCTTGTTCAGGTTTACGTCAAAACTCGCATTCCTCTTCTCGTATCAGATGCCCATATCTCTTGGTGGTAGACGCCTCATGTTTCCGTACCTGTCATTTGGTCCAAACTTCAGTACAGTCAAATGTAAAGATTCAGTGGAAAACGTCAATGTATAACCGAGGTGGGTGTGGGTAGACGGGTTTAGTATTGTGTACGTGTTATCTTGGGATCATAAAGGTGTTGTGGTCATTATGATGATACAAAGTCTGGGCGTTAAGTCATGTGAACATTTTATTAACAGTCAACAATACATGGCCAGAAATGCACCTTGTGTGTGGTTGGTCGTTTGAGTCGTGTGTCATCCTCCGTCGTGGTCAGAAAGAGACACTCGTGTCGCAGGAGCGAGTGAGCAGTTTCTCTACATCGCTCGAGATCACTCATCATCACCAGGACTATACGAGCGTCAGTCTTCCCTCAACTGTTCCTTGTATCGTTATTACACTGTATTTCCCTCTCGCATCAGGCTCCACCGCCCAATATGGGAGGCTTGACAGACGTCTGGAAGCCCGAGTGATTCCCTAGTGAGTATCGTCCACCCACGAAGTATATCAGGCATAGCAAATGTCGTGTAATGTTTGGGTTCTACACTAATGACTGTCATCTGCCATCTTCTTGATTTACATACGTCCAAGATTTCGAATTTTCCAACAGTTTACGATAAAAGAAAAAAAGATAAGAATTAATCTGGCGTCTTTTGTGAATAGCACAGATACACTTCGTAAAGGTGAACTCGGGGAGTGTTTACTGCATGCTGCTAAGAGCCTTCTGTACTTCGGCGAAGACCTCGTCGGGAGAGCCCAGAGCGGCAATGGTGTTGCACTTGTTCTTGTAGTAGTCGATGACGGGTTCGGAGTGCTTGTGGAAAGTGGCCAACCGCTTCTTGATGGTCTCCTCGTTGTCGTCGACGCGACCCGAGGTCTTGGCGCGGTTCAGGAGGCGCTCGACCATCACTTGGTCCGGCACCTCGAAGTACAGCACCTTGCTGCACGGCAGAATCTGAGGGCGACAAAGACTCGTCACTCATTTTCCCGATGAAATATGATATATGTACATACACAGTACGAGAAGGCAGACTCATTAGAGAGATGAACACTACACATATTAAGCTAAACCATGAACAAAGAATAGCAAGAAATATAAATGAATTGCAGAGATAAAGACATTAGTAAGGAAAAAATATATATATATATACCATAAAAGCTGTAGCGAGTGAAAGGTGAATAGAGTGAGACAAAAAAAAAAAATGTGATGGTTGGATCACAGTAAATCCACATTAGGGTCACAATTATCCACACAGAAGAATTCGTAGAATAAGGGCGACCCTGACGTTATACCATGTCACCGCTGAAGTCACAGGTATCTGGCTTGAAGAGCAAGATACATTTTGCCACGTAAAACTTAAGTAAGTCTCCAGAATCCAGCTGTCTAATGGACAGACTGCCTGACCTTAGAGTTATTGCGTCTCAGTGGCCTCAAGAGAAAGCAATCACCGGAGGTTTTCAGGTGATGCAGACGGTAAGTCCCCTACGCAGAAACAAAGGTTATACACAAAGACCGACCCGGAAATCCACTGATGTGTCTCCCTGGCCTCTCCTTGTTCCTCTCGCCCCTGTGAGGGTATGTGACCTGGAGCACAAAATCAATGGAGTGTCGTGGAGTGCGTGTGAAGCACCGGCTGAGGAACCTCGATGGTGACGAAGCAGCAGGGAGACTATGATTAAATGTTGTGGTTTTGCTCCATGACGGTGAAGAAGGAAAGAGTCGACAGAAGGAATATATTACCTGAGCCACCATGAATCTCGCGTATAGTGGAGGGCATAAACGACAGCGGTGACGGGGACATTAGAAGGCTAATGTGCAGAAGTGGGGAGTCGGTGATGGCTTAACAAAAATTTTGAGCGGAATTGCATTTCCTTGTCAAGGTCAACTTCTTTTCTTCACCAGACAGCCCAGTCGTGGGCCAATCAGGCCTCCTGTTGTCTGTCTTTCTCATGTAAACCCATGCAACAAATCTTAAACTGTGTTGTTGTTGCCAGGAAAGTACCAGAGAGCTGACTGAGTTAACCTCGCTCCTGCTGCTGTGACGAGTACCAGGAATCACTGCAGGATGTTATGAAGGATGGAGATATGAGCACGTGAGAAGAGACATCATAAGGTGTACAGGTACAACTGATTGAGCACTGTTTGATAGTGTGCGAAAAACACTGCCACATGGGTCAGGAAATATATAGGAGGTGATTGTGGTGTGAACTGCGGTGAAGTCAAGAAATACATTGCGAGTGAGAGTTCTCTGTGAATATAAGGAAGCTGAATGCAGCAATTATTGCCAGAACAACATCAGGAGAGGAGTTTTGGCGTTCTGTAAAGGCCTGTATGACACTCAGGGATCAAACATTTGCCACCGACGGGGACGACTTACTCACTCGAAGGCAAAGACGACGGTAATGCACAGAGAGCAACATGGTGCACAGCCTGAGGAGGTATGACAGATAGGCCACCGAGTGAAGACAAAGAGATCGTAGACTTGAGAACGTGTGGAAGCCAAACACGGACATTGTGCGGCTCTTAAAGTTAGCTAACGATGCTAGAGTGATCAGAGTATAGGCTGAGTGAGGGAAGGCTACAATGTTACATACGCTTTGTTCGAACTGCACGCCCTGGGCCTGCTCACGCGGGTAGCCGTCGATGAGGAAGCCCTTGGAAGTCGACACCTGCTTCAGCATCGCCTCCGCCAGGAGGTCCAGCACCACCTCCTGTTGAAACCAGAGGACAGCGTCAACAAGGAAAGATGTCAAACAGTCATGGGTCAAAAACATGGTGATGATGTTGACAATACTGAAATGATAACTAAGAAGGCAAGTGAGGAGAGGAAGCTTTGATATTATGTACCAAAGAACACGTAAATATCACACAATGTCCTCCGACAGCAGGATTCGAACATCTACCACTTGCGTGGAAGGTGAGTGCGCGAACAATTTGGTTATGGTTAGTATACCCAGCTCCCACACAAATGGTAAAGGTTCGAATCCTGCTGTCGGTGGGCATTGTGCCTTCTGTGAAAGTGCACACCCGTTGCACTGTATTCGTCAAAACTTTTTTTCTGAATTCAGGATAACAGATTTTCTTTCCGTCAATAAATCTCCCTTCACTTTTTGTTGTAAAAACAATAAACACGAAGGAGGAACTTTGATCTTCATCCTCAAGACTTGCCATGTCTATAATACTCCTGATGGACGATGGAGACGTGAGTCGAATTTGGTAAAACGATAGGTGGAGAGAGGAGAGGGAGGACTGTAGGTAAGTGTAATGTTAGATCGGTCAAACGTAAGATGATGGGTCACACGACAAGTGGAGTGGGTGGTGGAGCCTCGTGTGCAGGTGGGTGGTGAAGGTTCGTGTGCAGGTGTCGGTGTGGCGTGGTGAGGTGGGTGGTGAAGGCTAGTGTGCAGGTGGTTGGTGGAACCTTATGTGCTGGTGGTTGATGGGGCATCGAGTGCAGGTGGGTGGTGAAGGCTAGTGTGTAGGTGGGTGGTGAAACCCTATTTGCAGGTGGTTGATGGGGCGTCAAGTGCAGGTGGGTGGTGAAGGCTAGTGTGTAGGTGGGTGGTGGAACCTTATGTGCAGGTGGATGATGGGGCGTCAAGTGCAGGTGGGTGGTGAAGGCTAGTGTGCAGGTGGGTGGTGGAACCTTATGTGCAGGTGGATGATGGGGCGTCGAGTGCAGGTGGGTGGTGAAGGCTAGTGTGCAGGGTCGGCGTAGTGAGGTGAGGTGAGGTGTGGTGAGGTGAGGTGAGGTGAGGTGAGTGGTAGTAGGTGGATGAGCCCCCTGGTGGAGGGAGGCTGCTGGAGGTACTAACCAGAGGGACGAGGTCTCCCTTCTCCATGATGGCGTTCAGGGCCTTGCCTCGCTCGGACCCCGACCCCACCTCCTCCCTCAGCAGGTCACCGGAGGAGAGGTGGGTGTAGCCGTACTTCTTGACGATCCTCTCGCACTGCGTCCCCTTCCCGCAGCCGGGGCCACCTGTCGCAACCACGAGACACGTCTTAGTCACACGCACCACAACAACTCACGATCAGTCGTCAGTGATAATGAATTTATCCCAACATGATTTCACTTTCATGCAGTAAGGGCCTTTGTTCCTCTTACATAATCTCCCAACTACTACCTACCTATCTACCTCTACCCAACGCATGCGCATGTGACATCCACGTTCACCTGAAAGGGAAGACTTCAGGCTTCTGTGGCAGGGGGGACTGATAGTAGCCACAGCGCTGTACTGATCATAGACACCGTAGGATCCACCTGCATTACATGGTGTTGCCACTGTCTACGTCGCCCAGGTCGTGGTCATCATCCCGAAGTGGTGCGGGGACATCCCAGGGGTACTCGGGCCATATACATCATCCCCAGGTGGTGCGGGGACATCCCAGGGGTACTTGGGCCATATACGTTATCCCCGGGGGTACTGGGTGGTTGGTAGGATGACTTAGCACCACCTAACCAGGGTATGCTTCGCCCATGCTCCTCTGAGTATTGAGGCGGAGTGACCTGCGTGTTCTCAGCATTCCTCATGCGAGGTTACTACCACGTGTGGTGCTGAGGCCATCCATGCCACCCTCCCACCCACCTCCCTTAATCGTCAGCAAGTAACCTGTACCGAAACATCAACATCACTTACCTTTTTTTTTGTCTCTCCATACTTGTGGTTTCCTATAGCCTCATCCTTTCACTCCATCTGTGTTCTGCTCCTGTCTTCGTCCTTCACCACCCTCTCCTCCTCCTCCTCCCCGATCTCCTTGCTGTTTCTCCGCTTCCATTTAGTCCTTCATCATCACAGTCATCTCCAGCATTTCTCACACCGCCTCCCCTCCGACGTCACCTTCCTCATCTCCACTCATCCTCCAGGCCAGAACCTGCTCTTCCCCTACTCAGTGTTACCATTCCATGTCGATGTCCATTTTCACTGTGGACGCTGGTCTTCCGTGCCTCCAGCTCCCCCGGTCTAGTTCCTCCTCTCTTCACCCCTTCCTACCCTCCTCCTGTATCACTTATCCTACCTCCATCTTTAGTGTTGGGTAGGGAGGAGCCTTGTGCTTTACCATCCCCTCTCCATCTATAGTACTGGGTGGGAAGGAGCCTCCTGCTTCAAAGCCTTGTCTCCATCTACATAACTCACGTACCCGCCCCACATGTACCCCTCTGTGGTGGACTTACCCAGGACGAATATAACGGGCAGCTTGGCATCCCGCAGAGGGTCCAGGTTCAGCTTCTTCCTGTCTACGGCGGCCTGTGGAGGGAGGAAGGGAGAACACTACCTTTAGTACAGCTTCCTCACCGAGTGTAGTGAGTGAGTCGAGTATCATTATAGAACATTGTGACAACCACACTGGTGTCAAAAATCAGAGTGCTCTCATAGAAGCGACAATATAATGAACATAATACAATTATTTGGTTCCTGGTGTATATATA
>JAUTXX010386986.1:0-13151 GCA_032273605.1 Panulirus laevicauda
ATTCGTTCACACTCAGCCTCTAGCTGTCATGTAATAATGCACCGAAACCACAGCTCCCTTTCCACATCCAGGCCCCAGGGAACTTTCCATGGTTTACCCCAGACGCTTCACATGCCCTGGTTCAAACCATTGACAGCACGTCGACCCTGGTATACCACATCGTTCCAATGCACTCTATTTCTTGCACGCCTCTTACCCTCCTGTATGTTCTGGCCCTGACCACTCAAAATCTTTTTCACTCCATCCTTCCACCACAATTTGGTCTCCTGCTTCTTGTTCCATCCATCTCTGACACGCATATCCTCATTGTCAACCTTTCCTCTCTCATTCTCTCCTTATGTCCAAACCATTCCAACACACCCTCTTTTCCTCTCTCAACCACACTCTTTTTATTTCTCCAGGTATACTCTATGATAAGAACTCTATAGGGAAAATGTTTGGTCAGGAAGATAACCCTTCTTATACATGTTTCAGTGGCTTGTACAATGTTGGATCACCAGCATGACAGATCTCCAGGAATTTCATCTTGTTAATGAGCAGAGTGCCAATGTGTTAGTAAGATAATTTGAAAGCAATTGGGTGACTATACAAGAGAAACTGCACAAGTGAGAGACATCATGGTTTCAGATAAAGGGTTGTATTGTGTTGCGAACCTTTTGGATTTTTATGAGAGGGAGCTCTGTTTGAAACAAAGGAGGAGGCTGGTTGGATTATGTGTATCAGGACTGCCAGAAAATTTTTGACACTGTGTCACAGAGGAAGATGGTAAAGAAGTTGTATCATCAGGCAGGATTGAGCTGGAGATTACTTCAATAGAAAAAGGATTTTCATGGCGGGAGGAAACAAATGACACATGTCAGGGGAGGCTTCTCAAAATGAGTTGAGGTCACAAGTGAAGTTCTGCAAGTTCTACTTCAGGACCATTGCTTTTCTTGATCAATGTAAATGACTTGCAAGAAGGATTGGACTCCTAACTACACATGTATCCGGATGATGCCAGTCATGAGGGAGCCAGGAGGATTGTAGCAATCTACAATGGGACCTAGATTGTCTAAGCTGCAAACCTTGTCTGATACATGGGTCATGAAATTCAGCCCAAGCAAATGCAAGGTAATGAGGATGGAACACTGAAAGTCCTCGATATAGATACTATTTAGCATGAAATCGTTACCTTATTACAACTTTTAAGGTAAACAATGAACAGTTCTTCAAAAGAAGCAAGGATTGGACAACCAGAGGCCATAACATGAAATTGAGTATGAAACTTATTAGATGCAGAGAAGTACTTTTACAGTACCTTATAAGGGTAATGAATGAATGGAATAATTTGAATAATGATACAGTGAATGCAGACAGCATACAGGAGTTTCAAAAAGTTGCTTGTGACAGTAGATGATGTTAGAGATGGAGACCTATGATTGTAAACCCCCCTCCCTGCACAGTGCACAGAGGTAATTGCTTACTTGTAGCCTATTAAGCAGGTATATTTTACCACAGTTCCTTCTTCCTTAACGAGGCCATTCCAATCATAGGATGCATGGTCAGGCTTTGCTGGTGGGGAGTCTGTGCAACCCTTATCTGTAAATTAGGATGTCAGTGTATATATAAATGATCCTGGAATATGCAACTGACAGAATGAACTTGTAATAGTCCGCTAACGTGGTCCACACTCTTAACATTATCCTCAATTCATCATTGTTATATAATAAACTTCATGCAATTAGCTGTATTTATGAACTCGTTACTGACCTAATTTGGAACTTTTGATTATCCACAAGCACATCCTTAATGTCTGTAAACAAGTAATTGTGTTGAGAAATTTCTCATTTTTGTAAATGCACAAACAAAAGTAGTACATATTGTGTAAGTCCTCCATGTAATTTATGAATCATACAACTCCAGCTAAGATTTCCCCCATGGGTCTCATGCAGCTTCAAATCTGCACTCCATCTAAGAGCACGCAAAAGATAGACTCCTTTGCGGTGAGAAGATGCTTGATATAACTACACTTTTCTATCCATTGATGATGATGAAGAATCTCCAAAAGTTACTTCTTACTTGTGTTGTAACCACTTGCAGGCAGAGTCCAGCAGTACCCATAAGTACATAAAGTATCTATAAATACAATTTCGTAATTCCTATAAAGACTAAGCATAAATGCAGATGATTAGTATGCATATGTGCACACTATGTCACATAGTTTGTATGCATACATTCCCTTGTTATATGAAATAACTTAAACTGTTTGTGACAGTAGTTATCCTTATGCATGTGTACATCCATACTATACCCAGGTATCAGGTATGAAAAAGTAGCCTGCACCAGGTTGTCATATGAAAGTAGCCTGCACCAGGTTGTCATACAGTACCTTCTTCAGTCCATACTATACCCTGGTATCTAGGTATCAAATTAACCTGGAACATGTAGTGCCATACAGGATAAGTTATGAGGAATAGAGGTCCAAGTCACCTTCTCGTGGTCACACACAGACACTTCTTTCTCTGTTTCGGTGCTAAGGCTGAGGGGAAGATATGATACATTATCAGAGATCATGTAGTAATACCAATAATGCGGATAAATCATGCAGCAAGTATCGGATCAATACAAGAAAGGTCTTATAATCCTTTATATCATATGGAAAATGTGCTAACATGATATGTGTTGCATGATCAAATTCAAAACATGATACAAGTCAAAGGAAAAAAATTTTGAAATTATGAAGCTCTAACACAGATCATGTAAAACCAAGATGTTTTGACAGTATTGTATGACAACATCAAATTTGGCAAACAAGTTCAGAATGACCAATTCCAGAAAAGTACAATAAGTGATGTCATTAAATTAAAAAAAGTTTTCGTTTCATCGTGTAATGAAAGACAAAAAAAAAAGGCAGTCATAAACATAAATGGACAAAAACATATTTAGTGTCAATTGCAGATAAGCAGTAAGGAATTATATATATCTTTTAACAAGTTATATCCTGTACACAGCACCAAATGTACAAGGCTCAGGTGGCCATATGTCTTATACATGAAGAGTGACTTTATGAAATATCTATTGCCCCTGATCAACGGGTCTAGTAGTGTAAGGTGCTCATGTATCTTCACTCACTTAATTATATTAAAGCTTGTAAGAAATTCTTTTTCCAAAAAAGTGTAATCTATAACATTCCCAGTCTCTAAACTTCATAAGGTGACAAAATAGATATAAAGAAGGGTTGGTATTGTGGTGGCATGTTTCCAGATATCAATAGCCAAGATGGTTCATGATATGTGGAAGCACTTAAAAGACTGCAACTGGGCCATGGCATTGTATATAAAAGTTTGATATGTTGTCAGGTTATTGCAGGAGAGTTCTTTAAGGTTTTAATAGCTATGTTTGTATCAGTAAGAGTCAAAGGTGGGTGGACAGTTGTTTTTGGATGGATTTTCTGTTAGCTTTTCATGAAATTTCTCTTTAGATTCTAGCATAATATCCCACTCTCACCTACTCATCATGGCTTGAGTCCCAGCCATTCCACCGCCATACACAACATAGATGTCTTCAGCCAACTGAAGCTGCCATATCAAGGTCACTAGTAATGGCTTTACCTCTAAACCCTTAAAGTGTAAGGAATTCCCCAAGGAACAGCTCTTTTTTTCATATCTCTGGTCTGCTCTGACATGACTCCCAATTGCCTCCAGGAAAGCACAATATGAAGGTCCCCTCATATGTAGAGATATGACAATCACATCACAACTCTTTGATGCTACAGCAGCAACAACAAACATGCAGCACTAATTTACACAACTGTAAAAATGGCGCATCCAGAACTGTGTCCATCTCCACAGAAGTCTACAGTCACTCAAACTTTTAACCGTAGACAGATGCAGATCTAACCTGTACCCTCCAGTCACCTTGTTATAGACAATCACTTCTATCGAACAAAACACAAAGTATTCAAGGTATCATATGCGATATTTATACATTTATTCACCCCCATACTAGAAGCACAACAGGAAAACGCACAAAGTAAATGCCCTTGGAAAACTACCTAATACCTGATGTGGAAAAGAGAAGGAAACCCAAGCATCCTCTACAAACAGTACACTTTAAACTATGCCTCCCCTGCCTGGTCGTCCACCTTCTCAAAAATAAAGTTGTAAACCATACCAAATAGAAAACTCAAAGCAATTGCTGACTGCCAATCACAAACACCTACAGAGAGAAAAAAGATCTGATACAATTACACCCTCACCATGCTTGGCACACAATTTTGTGCAGTAGTACTAAACTCCTTCCATCCAAACCACTCTGGAACTAACCACCAATCCCCAAGTAGAAATAAAAGGCTCACCCTTTCCTCACATTTCAGCAATCTCTACTTCCAGGTTCCCCACACCACCATAAAGAAAATTAGTCAAAGAAAGGGACTTGGAAGGAAGAATAGTTGAGGATGACTTAAGAATATGTGAAGAACAATAAAAAGTTCAATGTTTTAATGGTAAATGACACTGCATGACGAACACATGTGAGATGGGTCGGGGTGGAGGTTTTAGAAAACAGATATTTATAGCCAGTTTTCAAAGGTCTTGATCCACACAAGGCTCGTGGTCCTGATGAAATTTCACTATATGTGCTGAAGATGAGTGCAGATATACCCTTTATATATTTACCACAGCAGTGGTAAGCATTAACGTATATGGCCCTCCACCACTGGTAACTAACCCGTATCCAGGGTCACAAGTATAGGTTGCTGACGCACCAGTCAGTTTACTCGTGAATGTCATTTGACCGTTGGTTGGAGGTTTCTTCGGTTCATCTGTGCACTGAGGAACTGGAAAACACACACATGCCCATTAGTCATATGATCAACATTACCTAGCATCAGCCAGTGTAGCAGACTGGGTCATATATTAACAAAGTGACAGTAAGATTAAAGTTTAGTTATTACCTTAACATACCAGACGCTCAACATCTTGGTATGAACATTAATGTGTACATATGGTGCAGGATACACCGCTTGTGATGTGGAGTGATCTACCCGTTACAGTACCATGATAAATGACTTGGGTCTACTTGTCACAGACGTACGTGTGTGTATGGTATACCTACCTGTTATTCTGTTACATGTGTAGTGTTTCTAAGATCAGATTTCACTCCTTGGAGTCTTCCACTAATAAAGGTACATGTTTAGGTCTGTTACATCTGTATAAATCCAGAGGCTTATCTATGATTTATTTACTTATAGGAGTTTACCTGGGACATGTGTACATGATTAGAAGTCTGTCTTTGAGACGCGCCTATTATGGTAGTTTACCTGTGAAACGGTCGCACATCCTGGTCTCCAACTGTGATGTGTACACGCTTAGGGATTTGATTGTAATGAGAAGTACATCTTACAGAGATTGTATGTCATTATGGGTGTATGATAACGAATGTGTGGGAATCTACCTGATACTGGGTCACATATGTTGGTCTGTGGGTAGGGTACAAATTTCTTGCATGTTAAAGGGTTACATTGTAAGGCTCTTACTGTGGTGTGTGTGGCGGTCTACCTCCTTTGGTGTATATGTGGCAGTCTACTTCTTGTGGTGTGTGTGTGTGGCAGTTTGCTTCTTGTGGTATATATGTGGCAGTCTACCTCCTGTGGTGTGTGTATCGCTGTTTACCTCCTGTCAGGTTTTCAGAACTACATCTATACATAGAGTGAACCATTTAGCTCTTCGGTTATTGCAATACTGGAAGCCGCATACACCATCAATACTTTCTCATGATGTGTGTACATTGTTTCCCCATACACCAAGATACTTATACATGAAACTGTCTTGAACCTTTAATGCACATTGTTTCCTCGTGCACCAAGATATTAGCGTACCTTGAGTCTTTACTAAACTAAGCAAAGATCCAGAGAGACTTATCTCTCACTTTTGGAAACCTTACCCGTGAAGGTCATATCCAAGGAATCGACAGTCCCCACCCCGACCAGAGTCCCCGATGATAGCGTCTCCTTCATCGCCTGTGACACCTGTTCACAGAGGGAAGTTAGGACTTGTTTGGGTACTCTTCAGTAGTAAACTCTTTCTTTACATTTTATCAAATTAGTACTATTTTGCACAGAGTAACAACGCTAAAAAAGATATAATCAATCTATAAAATCTTCAAGGGAAAAGCACAGATGAAAAAAAATTCATTTGTGGTTTTTTCAAGTACTTTTCACACAAGCATTCTAAAGAATTGACTGTTCCAGGTTAGGCTGAAGATTTCATCATTGTCACCTAAATATAAACTAGATTGTCCCAAGAAAGCTCTCGCTGAACTCGAGATCTGACCAAAGATATTGTACACATAAAGCATTGGGATTTGACCCACATAAATTTGATATGGTACCGGAAGTTACAAAACTGAAATGATACTTCATCATGGATTCAGATATGTTATATAACAAGAGAGGAACAAAAATCAGATAGTGGCTAGAATAAATGTTAATACAAGTTATGGCTAGGTTATTTGTATGGTTATCACGTTTCTCTTTGAAGACATGCACATTTCAAAGCTTCTTGTTTGAAGTCAGCCTGTTTGAAGAGTTCAAAGCCGCTGCAGACAACACACTGATCGATAAAAGTTCGATTTCCAGTCATGGAAAAAGGGATACCCACTGTCTCGAGGGTTGGGTCTTCCATGGATAATCTTGCCCGCACTATCGTCTCCTCGTACTGCTGATCGAGTCACCGTTGTTGGGTTTGTGGGCAGCACACAGGCTTCATTAGTGGTCCAGTTGCCACAACATTTATCCCACAGCCGTGAGACCGTTCAGCGGCTGCAGTGTCCTCGCCCGTGCATTCACTTTGACTGGATTTGTGTTAGTATTCCAAGAACAACATATGTATACTCTAACATTTCTTTGATATTCATCCTGTAATACATCCCTCACAATTTGTTACATAAATCATCGCGTATTAGATGAGTTGTTACATAATTCATAGCGTATTAGATGAGTGATTATTCATTGGTACTGAGATTCGTATGGTCAGAACCGTGAACCTCATATCATCTGGAATCATGATTCTCAACCATTTTATTTTAGTATTGCTATCAACAGGATTTCCTATATGTCAAATTAGAGATCTGTATAACAATATTTACTCTCCATTTTACAACCTGCCCATCTCCCTTCCTCCTTCCCCGTTACGTTCTACTCGCTTCTTCGACTTCACCTCTTCCCTCTTCCTCGCTTCCTTGTCTCTCAAAATTACCTTCTGTCAGTCTTCCTCCTTCTCACTATCCCTTTCCGTTGGTACTATAATTTACTCAGTATCACTCTCATTTACTCACTGACACTCATTCGTTCTCTTATTATTACCCTCCTGCTCCCCCAGTACCGCCCCCTTTTCTCCTCCCACACAGCCTTAACTAACGACCGGTCAAGCATTTCTGTCTTGTTCCTCCACTGTCAACTGATGCACAAAATGAAAATTTTTAGGTTGTGTCACTTTGGTTAACATTGTACACGTGAAAGGTGTGGCTTAGCAGTTGACTGTTATAAAGGAATTTTCTTTTTTTCGAGAATAAACGTAGTGGTTATCCCACCACTACATCATTATTATATACTGCAATTCTGCTGTTGAACATACTTGTATACCCACTGTGTTGCTGATCAAACACCTATGAAATGTTTGTTACAAATTATTGTTTATGCTTTTGATTTAGCTGATTAGATATCGCATTTTATAACGTCAAGCAAAGTTGAGGTGGTGTGCTTTAAGGTTGTCATGTCAACATGTAAGCGTTTATAGTTCCCAGATTACGTCATCACTGATATCGGTGATTGGTTATGGTGACATTGGTTTGGCTTCTCACCGATAGGTGGAACTACAGTCTGTGGTGGGGTTTGAGAGGGAAGTTGCCTGTCTTGAGAGTATAACTCACGTCTTGGCGTTCATTACTTACGTCATCTTTCAGACTGGCGTTATGGCCCTTCAAGAGAGCCTCCACATCACAAGGTACAGAGATAGTAGTCACAGTAACGTTACAGTTGGCGGTGAAGGATATTAGTGTGTGCTTCAGGCCTGGCTGGGTCTCCTTCATGGACTCCAACAGTTCGTTCAGCTGCGGCGAGAGAAACAGTGATGACTTGGGATGACACCGTGGCACAATGCTGGAGCCAGAAACAACTTTAGATGAATGTTGGTAACTGGAAGTGATCCCAGTGGACAATGATCATGCTGGAAGCAACTTCTGATGAATGCTGCGTGCTTGAAATGACCCATAGGGGTAAAGGTGGCACTTGAAGCAACTACTGAGGAATGTTTAGGTGCTGGAAGTGACCTCAAGGGATAATGATGATACTGGAAGCAACTTCTGAGGAATGCTGCGTGCTGGAAGTGACCTCTAAGGACAATGTTAGTACTGGAAGCAACTTCTCAGGAATGTTGGGTGCTGGAAAGATGGATTACCAAGAATGGTTGATGCTAATCACAGGGATGATTTGAGTGCTAGTGATGACAGGGATGATTTGAGTGCTAGTGATGACAGGGATGATTTGAGTGCTAGTGATGACAGGGATGATTTGAGTGCTGAATGTCATTTCTGAGATATGTTGTGTGCTGAATGTGACTCCTGATAACCAACCGTTATGGTATGTTATCAACTGAGCTGACATTGATGATAATGATGATGATGACGATGATGTTGATGATGACTGAGTGTTGTATGTGAGTCCAGGATGAAGTGTAGTGTTAGACCTGACCCACCGTACTGGTAATAGTCCCAGTGACCTTTGTGCTGAAAGTGACCCTTACGATGACATGAAGAAAGTGACACACGATATGTTTGTCCTGCACGATGGAGAAAGTGACACACGATATGTATGTCATACACGGTGGTAGTTTGAGGGTGGGCAACAGACCTGCCTGGTAGTGTAGAGTGAGGGTGGGCAGCAGACCTGCCTGGTAGTGTAGAGTGAGGGTGGGCAACAGACCTGCCTGGTAGTGTAGAGTGAGGGTGGACAACAGACCTGCCTGGTAACGTTGGTGGTGAGGAGGAGTCTGGCGGCGGAGTCTGTTGCCTCCTCCACAGTCACGTTCTCCGTCACCTTTAGCACTGTGATGACCCGTGTCACTGTGGGCAGGGGGACACGTCTCAAGATGAGGCAAGAACCTGCATTAGGTCATGATGATTAAACTGTCCATGAAGACAGTGTGTGTGTGTGGAGGTATATTTAATATAAGACAGGTATTAAGCTACTGCCTCATACTGACAGACAGGCAGACAGAAAATGTTGATTTCGTTTATGTTGTGAAGCCTGTGAGGCTGCTGGCATGACGGTGGCACTGACCTGACCTCGCAAGTTGTGCACCTTCACTGGCATCACACAAACACAACATTGACTTTACCACATAATGGACGATTTCTCACCATTACTGAGTGAACACACACACACACACACACACACACGTGGCAGGTTGCCTGATGCACCTTGGCCGTAGCGTGTAGGTAAATTATGGTGTAGTATGATAAGGTGATGAACGATGTATGAGACTGGTGAAGGCTCGTCACAGTAAGTTCACTCACCGTCAGAACAAAAGCAGGGGATAAACTGGTTGTTGTCTTGGTACTTGGCGCCTGTATAGTGGTAGTGGTCTGGTTCTTGGGGGTGGGTGAAGGCTGTGATGGCTGACCGGATGGTATCATCATAACCATCAGAGAAACAGTAGCATCTGTCCAGGTGGTAGGAGTCGTGGTGTTGCGCCAGGCCGTGCACCACTCCTGCGGCCGAGGACAACAACACTACACAACCTAGTGCACTTACAACGGGGATAAAGTGTCACAATTATTGACCTCTTGAATACTGCATGTAGTAAGACACTTGACCACCGCTGTATGACCTGGCCTCTAACATGACCCTTACAAGTGAGGTTAAAGTCCAGTCCATCACAACCAGTGGTCGTCCCGTCGTCCTCGACCGGTTACTGTCACTAGTACTAATGTACTACCCACTACCTGAGTTAACCCTGCCATATTGTTGACGAAAACAAGTTCACACACTATAATCAACCGACCGAAATTAACTATATGTCTTACCTACGTACATTAGATTGTAAAGCTAACCTACGTACAGTAGATTATAAAGCTAACATACGTACAGTAGATTATAAAGCTACACGATGTGGAATGATTTCCTATCAGAAACAAAGTGCCACTGATACTAGTCATGTGCACATAATATGTACTGGCTTGTTAGTGTGTGTTCGTTCATGTACTATGTTGCCAGATGTATTACACTACTATTTTCCTAAATTCGACTTAGAACGTAAATATTTCTTTTCTGTGGGTATGATATGTCACTGTACATGAGAGGTTAACAGACCTGTGTTCACCAAAGGCAGGAAGGTTACAGAGTTATGACAAGGTGTCCACACATACTGACCAACCAGCAGGTGCGCCAGCAGCAACACACGACCCTCCGTGGCGACGTAAGGTCTCATCTGGCCAACCTTCCTTGTCGTCTGCAGATGGAAGTGCACTTATGTATAGTCAGTATGAATGATATCAGTATATATCCTACCTATATTATATGAATTACTGACAATATGATAATTTTTAACGTGTATGCAGATGTCTTGGAAGAGTATAATGGAATGTAAAGATCCTAATTCGTCCTTTAAAGATATATTACTTGAGGGGTTAAAGGTCTCCGAGCAGGTCAAAGGCGGGAGACAAAGGTTAGGATCCCTTAGTAGGGTCTGTGTGGCCACCCAGCGTGGTAAGAGACCACCGAGGAGTTATAGGCTACGGAGAACGTTAACGTTCGTCATCCAGGCTACGAAGACCACGGAAGGCCTGATGGTTACCGCGGACAAACACACACACACACAAACACACGTCCAGAGAGGCACGAGAATTGTGCCTGACACCGTGTGCCCAGCAGACTGTAGTGTGGTGTGGGTTTACCACGTCCTTATTCTATACCTTTGGCGAAAATTAATATTGGTGCACAGCATGAGAGTCTGGCAGTATCCGGCAGTGTAGGAAGGACTACCTACAGTGTTGGGAGAGCCCAGGAGTTACCTTAGTACCGTCAACATGAGTGAAATACTTTGCTAAACCTTTGCTGGAGGCGTTTTGTGATTGGGCCGTTGGTACACCTCACGTGATTGGCTGAGGGGCATCCAAGGTTAAGCCGGCCACTACGTGGGTCCACAATATAATCACAGACATTACCGTAACTCTGTTTTACCGCCTGACACGTGACTCATTTCGGCAAGACATGAGAAGACTTATCGCACTCACGACGCTCCCAGCCTTGTGGTCCCTACTTGCCTTGTTGATTGTGGTCTTGTGGTGGCACAACCTGCCACGTCTACCTGCTCGGTGGAAGGTGCAATGTCACCTTAACTAGCACAGCATCAAGCTGTACCACACACCTCACTTTTGGTCCTTGCCTTCTGGAAGATGGCAACCACCCAGATATATGTGGCCTGACCCACCTGACACCCTTCCACCGTAGTGAGGTGCGTGTTGGTCCCCACTGATGATAGTCACACGATTATTCACCAGCCGACCAGTGAATACAGACAGTGTCTTCACTAAAGAGGTAATGGAGGCTTGTGTCGTCACTAACCACGCAATTATCAGGGAGGTCGACCAGGGTAAACATAAACTAAGAAAATGTTTGTAAACACAAGACACACCCAACACAGACCTGTTTATGGCACCTTGTGTCTGTAGGATCAAACCCATGTCTAAGTTCCCACCCTTCATTACCTGGTATTAAGGCGTCTCATAAATCATAAACATCAAGGCATTATAGTGTCACGCTGACCTCGCTCCTATTTATCATCAGTAGTTGTTCAATACGTCACCATGGGCCAGGCATTACTGATCTGGAGGACGACAATAGTTGTCAATTGTTTGAATGAACTGTTAGAGATGATGGGTTTACGAGGAAGAATACGTCGCAAACAATGTTGGACTTGTTGCACACACACACACACACACACACACACACACACACACACACACACACACACACACGTCATGGTGTCAAGAGGCAGAGAGTACACAGGAAGGAGGGAGGGTGAGATATGATGTATCGTCTGACGACATGGCGGGTACTGACGGTGGAGTGCCTCACTTCGTGCAGCAGACAACACTCTCGTCATCCGTCGATCCTTATATTGTGGAATTAATTGTTGTGGTTCAGTGACGGCTGGGGGAAGGAAAAGTAAATGCAGAAAAGAACTGAAGGGGGCAGGTAGTGACAGGGGTGAACAGGAAGTCCTCCCCAGTACACAATGCACAGGAGGTCAGCAACAGTGGCCGTAGTCACAGTTGATCACCGCTGAAGATGAGTTTAGGTTCAGTGGCGTGTATTGCTGGTGACCACCGTGATGGAACCTTCTCAAGTACATGTTCTCCTGAAGCTGATTCTCTACGAGTCAAGGATTTTCATCACCATCTGATTGAATGAGGTAGCCACATCAGCTGCAACCTAAGCCAACACTGGAGGGGAAAGAACCATTCAACAGGAGTAGTAAGGAAGAGATAGATAGACAGACAGACAGAGGAGTGTAGAGGGACTTCCAGGGTGTCTACAGACTGTTTCATCAACATACCGGCCACACGGTCACTAATCTTAGTTGGAAGGAAGAGTGGCCTTGCGTGTCCTGGTGACCGACCATCGCTCAGGCAACCATAAACCCTGTACCACCTGCCTCGACTGCTGTTGCTAGTGACATCAAGTAAGGTTAAGGAGGCAGCAGAAACCAACAGCAACAATTCATACTTAAACAGAGAAGATAAACAAGAAGTCGTAATGTAACATTTTGGTTCCACGTATCCTTACGTATTAGCATAGATCGTGTCCATAACACTCTGGTGTTCCCTGGGCCTGATGCTTTCAAAATAGTGCCAACTAAACGTTGACCCTCTTACATTCTGGTGAGATTATCACACTGCTGTCAACGGTAGACTGACATTGTCACACCCTGGTGTCAGCAGAGGGCTGACAGTTACAGTGCTTTCATTTGAGGTTGTCAACAACAGTATTGTTTTACCATCCAGACCTTCACTGTCAGCTAGCATCACATGTATGACAGAATGTTTGCACGATCCTTAAAATTCTCAGTACACGACATTGAAGGATATATATCATAATACGTATTTTCATT
>JAUTXX010387097.1:0-13150 GCA_032273605.1 Panulirus laevicauda
TATGGCAATTAAGGGGAAAAAGATGAAAAACTTCTGATAAGAGAACTATTACCTTTCAACAACAACTTCATTTCTTTATTGAAATGGGAATAAACTGCTTTCAAGGGAGTTTTACTAAGTTTAGAATATGTTGTATCATCACTTAAAATATCATTCATTTTAGATAAATAATAAGGCTAACACGGTTGTGATTATGAACAAAAGGGTTAGGGTACTGTTCTGGCACATCATGCCCAATGGTGAGGAAAGATCCACAGCCTTTGCATCAAGATCACTGAATCAGGATTAAAAAAACTACTCAGAGAAAGAAGTGTTAGCCCTCATTAGTGGAATAAAATTTTCAAGTATACATACATATATGAGCCATCAAGGTTCACTTTGGTCTCTGCTTATACTTAAGTGTCCCAAGTCTCTGCTTATACTTTTGTCTTCAAATATCACTTCACTCACATGCAAGACAGGAAATGGGGATATCTTATCAAGCAATGCCAGTTGACTCAAAACCTGGTGAAAATTATGCCAGTGTACTTCTGCTGCAACTCATCTACATTCCTGTCACAACTTGAGTTATAGCTTAGTAAACTCAAGAGCATTGGGTTCAATCATGGTTCTCCTAGGACTAATGTTTAGATGATAATTACACACAAACTGGGAAGACTGCAATCCACACCTCATCACATGGTAAGAATTATCGATTGAACAAGGATGTATACTGTGAGACGCTTGTGTCATCATTCCAGCCTTCTTGAGGAAATAAGTTCTCCCAAAAATCCAAGACAACCATCAAGGAATTGCTCACTCCAAGTCATCAGTTAGATCCTAAGCTACATGGCCAAGGGTGGACTGTGATGTTGAACAGTTTGAACAAAATTATCAAAACTGTTCATACCAGAATGACTCACAACAGATATGCTTGGCGATGCATATATCTGGGTTATGCTGGCCCATTCCTTGGTAAGTTTTATCCCACCCAAAGTAGTGGAGGTGTATATATATTGAGTGGCTGGAAGTAGTTCATTTGCAAACTATCACAGCACAAGCCACCATCCAGGAACTTAAGATCTTTGCTTGCCACAGACTGCCTGAAAGGACTGTTTCACACAACAATTCTCGGTTTTCATCTAATGATTAATGGCTTTTCTGGAGGTCAACAGTATTCAACATTCCTTTTCAGCTCCCTATCATCTCGCAACAAATGTGAAGCAGGACACTCAATACAAACATTCAAGCAGGCCATGAAATGCATGGAGTAATTTTCAAGAAATATGTGTAAATGCAATCAGAAATTTCTTGTTGTTATGCATAAAAAGTGAAATTTTGCAACTTGTGAATACCAAGTGATACAAAAATTATGTGATGTTAAGCAGGAAAACAAATGTTTGTAAATTTTTTAATAAAAACTACAAAAATTTTGCAGAGACGTCTGTGATTATGGGACTAATAACGCTCCCCATTGCTATGCGTTGGATGTTGCAAGGAAATTGCTCCCACCAACCACAGATCAATCAAATAGTAAAGAATTGCATCTAGCAGAACAGTTGTCTCAGGTACATGGGTTCCACTGTTCTTTAAGCAAGTGTATTATCAGTCTTGCATATATATATATAGAGGTCCTATGCTTACTGTGGTATTTTTAACCATGGTTTCTTGTATCCACTTTCCAAGTATCAGCAGTATTCTTTTCTATCATTTGGGAGAATACTGTAGCAGTGAGGGGCTATGCCTAGACAAGTCTGGCATGATACAGCACAGTGGTAGCACGAAGAAGTGTACAGTAATGTGCGAGTGACACAAGTTTGTCACCCAAACATTGTTGCCTTGACTCTGGCTGCACTTCTTTGTCTTACTGTGACTCCTATTGATCTCAATACATCACAACTTTTGAAAAGTTTAATTTGTTTGTTACTTTTTCCTTAAACATGGCCTCTAATTATAAAGCTATTGATGCAAGTGTGCTACCCTAAAGAAAGCAAGGAATGTTATGTCTTTACACCAAAATGTGGATATATTTGATCATCCTTTTCTGTACAGTTTTGTTCATCATTTCCTGATACTTTCATTGAATAAACATTTTGTTTTTGAAGTACAAAATGCTGATTTCTAATTCTGAGATGCTCATAACACGAGGTATATCTTTCAAGGGACACTTCATCTTACCCCTTGTTTTGCCAAACATAGGGATTTCCAGGAACATAAAACCCATAGTTGGAAAGGAACCTGTGTATGTTGAAACTCCCATAAATCTTGAAATGTGCAAAGCTTGCATAATTCTATCAAGGAAATATACTCTATATGCAATACAAGGTTCCATTTTTCAAGTATCTGCCAGGAAAGGGGGAAAAAATATTTTGCTCCCAGGGCTCCCCAAATCCTTAATAGAGCACTGTTAAGGTAACCACATAACAAGAAGGATATAAGAAATGTTGTATATTTATAAATGATAAAGGGCAAGTCAAACATCTAAAGAAAATAACTCACCTGAGACTCTGCCTGTTCATCTGTCTTAGTTCTGTCCATCATTGGTATTGGATTCTTCCCTGCTGCTTTCTCAGCATCTCCCTGATGGTAAAAACATCACAAGCATATCATATAAAGTAAAAGATTCACATTACATTAGTATATATAATGTACAAAAGATGGAATATGTTCTAATACCAGAATGATATCACTAGAAAATATAGTGGTTGATATGATATGAATTTCTCTATGCTCAGCACAATGCTGCTACTCATTTGGTCATGATTGAACTGAACATCCTATTCTGTGAAAAGGATGTTGAAGTGGCAGTTCTTGATGGAATCCACAGACTTATTTATCTTCACTGGCTACAATAATGGTGTAGCAGTTAGTGCTGCTGACCATGTTGCATTAACGGACTACTCAGGGTTAAGCCCACATTGGCTCAAATCCTGGTCGCGGCAGCAAGCTGTTCATCCTTCCCTCTGATAAACTGGGTACCTGGCTTAGGCTAGGGCATACCTTCCTGCCCCAGGGGACCCTTCTATCCTCATGAGGCTCATGCAGCACTCAGCAAGCTGGTCAGGACCACAGGTCATAAAGTGTTATGATGTGTGTGTGCCTGTGTATATATACAGATAATGAGATGGCAATGATTATGGCATTCACTTGCCCCTACCATCTCATCTAAAATGAAAAAAATCAAATTACTAATCAAGTTATTAATGCTGTGTCATCTCAGTGGTCTCACCTTGGTACATCTGTACCATCTTTACTAACTCTTGAATCTCCTATTCATCTTACTAATCTCATTTTGGTTCACTAACTTTAATTTTTGCAAGTTTTACATTTCTTCACTCTGCTTTCTCAAGTAATATGCTCAACCATCTCATTCATATTCATATCATATATGTGTCTGTTTCTTTTGTGAATACTCTTTCTTTATTATGTGTGTTAAGACATCCAACTAGGCTCACTGGTGTCACTGGACTCAGCCTGAAAGTTGTTACATCATGAATGGGAAGTCACCACAAGGAAGACTGTATCACTGCCGAATAAAAAGGAGTGCAGTCCTCTCAAGGACATTCTTGCTCCAAATGAGTCCATCATTAACCTATTCCAGTGTAGAATGCAACCTCAAAGCTGCTTCAGCACCAGGAAAGGGGTCCTGGGGTTGTATACCATAATAATAATAATAAATTTGCCCAGCTATGCCACAACTTTGCTCCTTAATTTTACTAGTTTCAACTAAGTTTAATCATTTTAATAATCTTACTAGTTTTCATTTTTGTTACATCTCTGTTCTCTCTTCTTACTTGTCTTTGTTTGCTTATCTCATCAGTTTCCCACTTCTTATTTTTACTTATCCTATTCATTGTATTTACATCTTTGTTCACCTGCTCACTTATATAAACCATACTTCTGAATGCTTGACCTACCAGGGAACAGTGGTCTCACCTGCTCATAAAACTCTTCGAAGATGACCTTGACAGTTTCCACCTGGACATCCCATGGCTTGGCAGAAGCACATAGGTCACAAGCTGTCATGGCAATTGCCTCAATCAGCAACCTGTGAGAGTGGGGCACATCAGTTTTGCTGTAGGACAAGAAAAAGCTCATCCCTATCAAGTACTTTCAGTACCGTGTTAATAGTAGATAGATGAAAGAGTGATGCACAAGTGCAGGTGTTGGGACTGATGTGTATACAGGGGTAAATGTTTGAATCTGAGGGCTTAAGGGTGGATGCATCAATACTATGTTGTGCATGTAGTTGAATAGCTGACAGGGATGGGATGACAGGGTGGATACTGAGCTGTAAATACTTTTATGTGTATGCATAAATGGTACTTTCACTTGTTGTGTGGAGAAAAAAAGTTGTGCATGTTAACCTAGTATAATGGTACCTTATCCTACTGTCTAACATCACCTTCAGTTGAAGTCTGGCACCCTAATCTATAGTCTACAACTCTGTAGTCTGGCCCCCCAGATGTGTTCTTGTCCAGAAACATGTGATCTTCTGCCTCCTGTGGTACAGTGTTCCTATGTTTTTTGTCTGACATCTCATCTATAGTATGTTACTGTGACCTGCAATGTGGTACCATTACCTGTGGTCTGGGTTATCCCAATCGAAGGTATTCTCACTGATATAAGTGTTGAGTTTGGCCTTGTTTGGGAAGAACATGGCAAGGTCAGTGGCCAGGATGCAATGCTTGATGTTGCCCAGTACTTGTTTATATTCTGCCGAAGTCAGCTTCCCAAAGATGTTGTGGCCCTCCTGCAATAAATCTAATAGTTACTTGTACAACAGGCATGTCTTACATAATGAGTGATTTTGTGGGATTATCATAGCACCAGAACTTAATGGTTACTTGCACCTTTTCACATGAAAAAAATATATCTAAAATCTTAACACTGTTTATACAGAATTACTGTCTAACGGCTCTATAATCAGATTTCTAATATTATTGCATAATTCACACATGAATCAAACTCCTATGTTTTTCACATTCCATGAATCATGTGCTACATTAATACTGCAAAACTCTAGTTGTCATGTATTGGAACAGCTCTCCATTTAGTGAGCATAAGTTAACATAGTACGATCAATCCTCAATCAAAAAAGAAGTTTCAAAATGGCAATGCCTAATAAAAGGGGAAGGCCATCCTTCAACACCTTTCTTTACCTTCCATTTCTTATTCTTTTTTCTTTTTTTTCAAATCTTATCTAGCATGTCATTTACATCTATCATATCATTTGTTCTACCCATAAAATTATTGTATAACTCTCATATATAGCACCTGCTATTTCATTACCGGTGATATGAAAAAGTCCAGGACCCCAACAGAATCCTGCACTCTTATACTTCAAGTGAATTTTGGAATGCATTACAGCAAAATGTGATCAATTGAAAGTCAACTCTGGGAATCACAGTAGACAGTCATTCTCTCTTTTTGTAATTTCTCAATCAATGTAAGTTCATCTTGAATTCTGTGTGGTTTTGTTGTATGACACTTTCTTCAATAACTACAGTATTCTGAGCCATTAATGAATATCTATATTCAGTGTGTTTGAACAGCTTCATACTGAAGAAATTCTAATAAATTACTGTCTTGGTTCACAGCCTCAAATCCATTTTATGTCCCTTAAAGTCTATTCTTTTATATAATGGTTCATTCACAAAGGTTGTATAACATGTACTGCATTGTGGAGAGGGGTGCACGATGCAAGCACCCTTACCTTGTCAAATTTCACATTACGAGTTAATATGTATGCTGGTGTATGAACACACATATTTCACATAACTTACGAGCACAGAAAACAACGCTTGGTTGACTGATCTGGAAGTCAGACAGGTAAAAATCAGGGTGTAGCTGGCAAAGTAAACAGGATTTAAAACTTCAAGGATGGTGATGACGAAACAGGGCCTAATGTGAAGGCTATTTCTCAGAAAAAAAGACTGTCATCATGAATCATGTCAAAAAGTAAGCCAGGCAGTCTCAAAGAAAAATCAGATTGTCCCATATGAGACATTCTAATAGCATCATACCTCACTTCATAAGACAGTTTCAGGGCATTCTAAGAAATAATGTTCCATGAATCAAGCCTCAGTTTGGTGACACTATCAGGAGGCAAAATAAAAACAGTTTAATGGCTATAATTGCCTCAGGAACATTGAAACATTAACAATATCAACTAAGGAACAGAATTCTCAAACTAGATTATGATCAGTTTAAGTAAAACTAATGATACAGCACAAGAGTACATCACATAAATCATTTTGCATAAACAATAAGTTATGAAAAGGTACATATGACCATGGGGTTGATAGATACACCACATACTGCATAAAACATAATATGAGTAGAAGACACTAATAAGCAAACAATCTGTTCTGTGTGTGAGTAAAATAAGTAAGAGGTACACTTCTCTCTGAATAAAAATGCACTTTATTATATTACATAAGTAACACTCATTGGTGTAAGATTAAGGAGTTGTCCTTTGAGTTATATACTACACCAGTTGTGAACCTAATTCAGAATGTGGTAACCTAAATATTATGCAAGTCAACCAAATACTCCTTGCACCTGACTACAATGAGAATATTCTAAATATAATGTAAGACTGAATCATGCTCTGTATAATGAATGTGTCTCATATAAGGTAAGCCACACTTATAAGACAATTGCATGCTCTGAGATTATGCTTGATAAATACAGTATAATGTACGCTCTGTATCTTTGATCTTGGCGTTTTCAACTGCTTTTTTGAAAAAATTCGTCCGAGTAAATAAATGAGTAACATAGCTGTGTGTAGCAAATCAGCTATCAAACATTAATACCGTTATAAGAAGGGGACATCTTAGCTCCTCTTATATTCGCTCTCAATAGCCAATGGGAAAATGAAATCCATGTTAACTTCTTGAGCATGGTGGTACAATTCTTTAATAAGATGGCCCTGCCTGTGCCCCTAACTTTTAACAGGCCGTCACACTTAGTTGTAACACAGTTCTCAAGGGTAAAACTGCTTTGATCAAGGGGTTAAGTTAATGGAAAATATCTTAAATGCAAATGCAAACAGGAGACTAAAGGCACAAGACTATGTTTGCAATTAATCCTGATAACATCCAAACACATCAATATTCGAACTGAACATACAGAAAAATATGCACTTTTAGCATTTTTCAAAAAAAAATTAATCCAAGGCAAAACAAATTTTCCTGAAATACTCCAACAAATGTATTGTAACATATGAAACAATATACTGCAATTTGCTTGTTTCTCAAGTTTCCCAGATCTTGATCAATGGCTCTGAATAATTTTGATCTAAATGTCATTTACAATCACTGACATCACGATTGTCTTACAAACAACAACCCTGTTCTTGGAATGAGTTTCTAATCAAAAACATAACTGTTTATAGCATAAATGTATATATAAAGTCCAACACAAAAAGTAATTTGAAAAATGAAGTTGACATCACTAAAAATTCATACCATAAATAAAACAGGCATGTGTAACTTTTTATCTTCATTTGTTATCTCCACTTATCAAGAGTTTAATATCTTTTGAGATTTTCCGTCAGACTCTTACCATACACTATATTTTTCTTAAAAAATCACACTTCTTTTCCCTATAAGTCCTATATAACTATTCCTGCTCCTCCATCCATCAGAAATAAACCAAACAACCTATCATTCCTCCAATGTGCACAAGAATATGATGCTTCAGTAACAAAAACTATCTACATAGAAAAAAAATCAATTTTGAAACAATGAACAATGTCCATTCTTAAAAGAAAAAGATGGGTGGTGGTGATGGCTGTCATAGCAAGGTGATGGGTTACAAAGTCTCAGCTGTTGAAGGATGGTGATGAGGCCTCATCCAGAAGTATGGTGATGGGGCCTCGCCTATTGGAGCAGGGTGATGGAACCCCATCTCCTGGAGAATGGTGATGGGGATACTTGCCTGTTGTGGTATGATGATTAGGGGCCTCACCTGCTGGATTATAGTAATGGGATCTCACTTACTGGATTATGGTGACGGGTCTTTGCTTGCAGAAGTATGGCAATGGGTTCTAACCTGCTGGGGTATGGTGATGGGTCCTAATCTACTGGGATATCGTGATGGGTCCTAACCTGCTGGGTATGGTGATGGGTCCTTACCTGCTGGAGGATTGTGATAGTTCACCAAATGGAGGATAGTAACTAGGCCTCACCTGCTGGAGGATAGTGACAGTCTGGTTGAAGTGATGGTGCTCGAGAGTGGAGGTGGTATAGATGGCAGCTAATGGACTCTCAGACTCCAGCATGAACTTATTATTCTTGCCCCTGTGGTCCAGATCATGGCACAGCGACCCAATGAACAGCGCCAGGCACTGTGTCACCCGTGCCCACCAGGGTTCAAAAAAGTGTAAGTTGCTTATCAAGACTATTTAAAGTGTTAATGACAGAAAGAATCAGATATTTACTAAAATATATGACTGTTGTTTAACAAAGATAGTATTCAATGACTTTCTACTTCCTAGTTTCCACATACCCCATAATGCACCCAAGGGTTTCCCACAACCAAGGTTTTCCTACACCCTAGAATTTCCAACATTCCCCTAGCTTCTCCATACCCTGAGTGTACCCATATTTCAGAGTTATTCTGCACCCAAGGCTTCCCCTAAATCAGGTCTCTCCACATACAAGGTCACACAACATCCCGAGTTTCCTTACAGCCCAGGTCTTCCCATACCCATGGACTCCCTACACCCTAGATCTCCCTGCACTCTGTCTTCCCACAACACCGTTCTGCATACACCCCTGGTTTCATAATACTTCAAGTTTCTCCAAATCCCAGGCATCATCCACCCCCTTGCCCTTCCAACACCCCAGTCTCTATAAATCCCAAGTCTGCCCACATCCCAGGCCATCCCACACTAAGGCTTCGCACATCCTAGGTCTCCACTTACCTTATGCCTCCTAACACCCCTTGTGTCCCCACCTGCCAAATCTTCCCACATCCCAGGTCTTCCACACAACCTAGACCTCTCCAGATCCTAACATCCTCACAATTCAGGGCTCCCAATAACCCAGGTCTCCCTGCACCTCAGGCCACCTCACACCCCAGATCACACCACATCCCAAACCTCCCTGTTTCCCGAGTTTCCTCACTATTTAAATCTTCCCAAACACTCTTGGCCTCCCCACACTCCAGGTCTCCTTAAACTCAAGTCTTCCCACATTTAAGTCTCTTCATGCCCCCTTACATCTCAAACCACTTCACATCTCCCCAAAAACCAGGTTTTTTCCACATCTCAAGTCTCTCCACACCCCAGATCTCCTAGCACACCCATGGCATTCCTAAAATCCAGGCCTTCTCATAACCCAAGTATCTCCACCACACTTTAGGCCTCCCTCGACCTAAAGCCTCCCCACATCCCAGGTCTCCTCCTACCCAAGGCCTCCCTCCACCCCATGTCTCTCTGCATGCCAAGTTTCCCTATACTCTAGGCCTCCCCAAATCCTAAGAATCCCCAAAAGTCCATGTCCTACCCAAAACCAGGTCTCCCTGCACAACAGTTCTTCATAATACCCCTGACCTCCCCAAACCCTAACCACATCCAAAAATCTACACATATCCCAGGATCTCCACACAAATCAGGTCTCCCTACACACCTCTGGCCTCTCCAAACTAAGGGACTCATCATATCAAACATCTTCCTGTCTCTAGAAACCCCTGGTTTCTCCATACCTCAGATCCCCCCCACATCCTAAATCTCCACACACCCCAAGTCTCCCTACATATCCCATATCTTTCCATATCCAAAGCCTTTCAACACCCCAGGTCTTCCCACACCCTAGGTCTCCCCTAGTATCTTCATAACCCAAGTTTCCCACACACCCACAGCCTTCTCACACTCCAGGTCTTCCCATACCCTAGGTCTCACCTCAAGTGGCCGGAACCTCTTCGGGGCGTGTTTGATGATGGTGTACATGGAGTTGGCAACGCTGAAGCCATGCGTCCAATTGTGGTAAGGAACCCGACGGTAGTTCTTCTTCACCGTCAAGGTGAACCGGATTAGGCAGTCCTTGTCGAACCGCGTCAAACCAAAGAGATCCACGAACATGTAGATGGCGTGGCGAACTTTCTCCATGTCCTCAAGGAACAGCGGGCAGAAGTAGTAGCTGAAGTAGGGCGAGGGAGGTCAGTCAAGAAGCACCTTAGGTCATGTTTGTAGGGAGGTGAAGTATTGTCAGGTAGATGATGATGAGGAGGAGGAGGCAGTCCAGGAGAGGTGAGGGGTCAGTCACAGGCAGGTCAGGGTGGTCAATCATCTACAAGGGTGGGGGCGTCACTAAAAACATGCTAAAGGTCATCCAGAAAGAAGCAAGCATCTTGACTCTTCATTTGTATCAGCCACTTGACCTCAGACTTGTCAAGAAGAGCTGAAATCAATGTCCACACACACAACTGTTGGTTACACTCAGACCTTTAGGTAAATACACCCAAGTGATGGCAGTTAAAGACACCTATTTACCAAAGGATAATGGTCCCATTGTCTAGCTAGAAGGTAAACAAGGCTAACGAGGCAAGAGCCAGGACATGTTCCTCTCACTCGAGAGTCACCTTAACACCACACCCTCCTGGCCAGCATCAGTAGCTACTTGACACCTTAAGCAGGGCGGTATGACCCTTGAGCAGGATGGTATGATCCTTGAGCATGACGTTACGACCCTTGGATAAGTGTGACTAATGGCCTTACCCTTAAGGTTTAAGGCGAAGGCTCAAGGGATGTACCATTGTGCTCATATGTACAGTAATTACATGTGGAAGAAACACTTTCTTTGTTAGCAGGAGAGAGAACTTTTTGCACAGGAAGATAACATGGTACAGGGAAATAGCTCAAGTCACGGGGAGATAACTTTCAAAACTTCAAGCAAAGGAAGATATCTATCAGAGGTTCAAGCAAAGGATCACGAGACAGGGATTTCACGTTACACAAAGAACTTCTAGTACAGGGAGATTACATGGCACGAGGAGTTATGTCACGGGGAAATAAATTTCAAAACTTCCAAAGAAAACTTACGAAGTAATAGGGAGATAACTCTTGACAAGACCCCTTATATCACTAAGAAACAACTTGTATCACAGAGAGATAACTTCTCTTTATCAGGATATAACTTGCATGACGGAGATAACTTTTATCGTAGGATGACAAAATATGTTAGATATGATAATTATCAAAGGGAGGTCACACACTCACTGGATGATAACTAGTATCACAATGAGATAGCTTATCTTGAGGAGATAACTTTTCACAGTAAGATAACAGTTTCCTAGAGAGAGAACGTTTAACACTGAGGTAATTTTCCTCACAGGGAGAAAACTTTATCACAGGGACAACAATCATCACAGATCAAAGGAAGATAATTCTTATCACTGGGAGATAACTTTCTCACAGGGAGATTAATACTATGAGATAACCCTTGTCACAGAAGATAACTTTTCATCTCAAGGAGATAACCTCATCAAAGGTAGACAACATTTATCATAAAGAGGAAACCTTTATGGCAGGGAGTTGACCCTTATCACAGGGAGTTAACCCTTATCACATGGAGAAAATTTTCATGAATGGAAGAATCCTAGGCTCAAAACCTAGCTCTCGAATCAGGTTGTCAGTTCACTAATTTGGGTAGGTTAGGGGTCAGGGGTCAGTCACAGGCAGGTGAAGGGTCAGTCAAGATAGGAGAGGGGTTGGTGTCAGTCACATGTGGATGAGAAGTCAGGGGTCAATCAAGGAAGGAGAGAGTTTAGGATTCAGTCATAGGTAGGTCAAGGCATGTGAGGGGTCAGTCACATGTAAGTGAGGGGTTGGGGGGGTCACTCATTGGCAGGTGAGAAGTCAGGGGTGGGTCAGGGCAGGTGAGGGGTCAATCACAGGCAGATCAAGGTTGGGTCACGGCAGGTGAGGGATCAATCACAAGCAGATTAGGAGTGGGTCAGAGAAGGTTAGGGGTCAATCACAGGCAGATTAGTGGTGGGTCAGAGAAGGTTAGGGGTCAATCAGGCAGATTAGGGGTGGGTCAGAGGTGAGGGGTCAATCACAGGCAGATCAGGGGTGGGTCAGCAGGTGATGGGTGGATCAGGACAGGTGAGGGGTCAATCACAGGCAGATCAGGGATGGGTCAGGGCAGGTGAGGGGTCAATCACAGGCAGGTGGGCGGGTCGGGTGCTACTCACGAGGAAAGTACAGATCGGTTGTCACATTGTAGTAGTACATGACAAGTTAGAATCCTAAAATATTAAAAACAAATTGTTATTTCACTTCTTAACCTGAGCTGTAATGCTCACCAGATGATATGTCTTATCTGGTGAAGTCAACACTCTAACTGATTTGATCGATGAGAAAATATATACCCAAACTTTCCAAGCTGTTAAAATGGCAACAACAACACTCCAACCAGCCAAACTGACATACAGCTCAGATTTCACATGCCTCTAGCTATACTACTATTACTCAAGAATAAACTCTGTAGCTTGAATTACTATTCTTTAAAAAGCTTAAAATTACTCTCTTTTAAAAGACTTTCAAAGCCATGCGCAATATCTAGTATCCTAGGAGAGTCTGAGGTGAAATATCAATTACGGGAGTTTGGGCAGTGGTGTGTGGAGGCGCTATGCTGTGGTTTTGATTTACCTAATGAATTAGAGAGAAAATTGATAAATACATCTTCAACTATATACCGTACCCTAGGGCTGTGTGTGTTAAATGCCTAGATACGTTCATCTCCACCATTCCCAGTAACTAAATGAGTTTCTAATGGAAATGAGGTCACCTGTCTCCAGTCTTCGAGCACAGCGTTCCACACACCGATACACAATCGTTTATGAACCGCTCTGCCACTCAATCACTAATTTTCTGCCACCACTTTCTACTTAAACTTACGCACCTATACGCATCTCCTTTACGCCACCACAATGTTACCTTGTACTCGACGTTATATGTAAAAAAAAATAATAACTTCGATCCCGAGTTTTGTTCCTAGACGAATTTCATAATACGCGCAATGCTGCAAGTGACCCCCAGGCAGCGGACTCAGCGGCGAAGCTTGGGAAAAAAATTTCTTCCGAGATATTGACTGTTGGTTCGACTCCCATAAGCTGAGATGCGACAGGCGGAAAGGTGTGTGTGTGTGTGTGTGTGTGT